>CABFOV010012051.1:0-12245 GCA_902141375.1 Timema poppense | reverse complement strand
TGCAAGATTCTACCGAAGGTGATGAGCCGGGTGGAAGTACGAACAGCAAGAGAAAGCGAGAGAAGGGTTAACCTGCTTGTCTGCCATTCTTTCACTTCCCCTACTCCCTCCTACGTTCAGAGTAAAGCTTGACCGGTCCTTTGCCGAGTGATGGCGTTAGCGTACAGGGAAATTCTACCAGTTGCCACCTCTCAGGTTAATAACGATACCAATAAATTTTGTGTTGTGACCCCCCTAATAAATTATATAATTCGATTCACAAATCTCCATTCTATGTTCCTATACTATTGCCCTTTAATTTNCCTTCGGATTTAGGTATTTAACGATCAACTCAAATATCCCTTATTTTGACTTTTTTAAGGGCAAAATTTTATATTTTAAACTATGTTTACATATCTCTCTTGTGTATAGAAATATAGAATAAAGTTTTGTATTCATTCCAGTGAAGACCAAACCTCGATACTACTAATAGTTTTATCAAAATCGTGATAAAGCTGAACACTTGAGTTACACTGTCTTGGCTCCCCTATGCAACCCCCTTAATATATTCCTTCCACTCTTCCTTCTATAATCATTTTCATCAAATTATCACGGTTGAATTTGTAGGATGGAAAAAATCTTAAATTTTAATCATATCATCGATAATTTTTGAAAACAAATATGTTTAAATACCAATATTATAATTTCTAACCCTATTCATTTTGCTCCTTATAATTTAAAACTCCAAACGTAACTGTGTTCAGAAGATTTAAACGGTCACATTAAATACAATATAATGTCCCAGAAAAAATATTATTTTGTACTCACCAGAAAATACAAAAGATCCCATTTTTAGTCTTTCTTTTTCGTCCAGCCAACGAACAAAAAGGATATGAAATCCTGGTAAAACAACGCCCTGTTGAGTAAGAAAACATAGTTTTAGAAAATTAATATTTGAGAAATTTTAATTATTGTATAACTAGAGGTTAAAAATAAGATCCATAATTAAATTTGAGTGTATAACCCTAATTAGTAATAAGACGTGGTGCTTGTAGAAAATAAAATTATATAGAGTTCAAAAACGTGCCTAACGAATAATGTAATTGCATGTAAAATGTTTGATTTTATCTGGGAATGAATAAACAAATAACTTGCTCCATTATTTTGAGTTTACTTTGGAAATGAACTATTCATATATTAATATAAATAGGGTTTGCTTAACCTTTCAATCACATGGATATTACAACACTTGAAATAAGAAATTGCATCTTTGGTATCCTTAATAATTATATAATAAACCAGAGCAAGAGTCAGACAGCAAATGAAGCCACAGCTAGAAGCTTATTATTCCAATACACCTAGTAAAATAGTAAACTGGAGTGTATTTAGTTAGTCATACTTTACCATAATTGTGATTAAGGGTTTGTAAAGGAAGTTCTCACAGATCTAAGGGAACATGGTTCCATTTAGTTAGTGATAATACCGCTCTAATTGTTTTAACTCGTTTTTCTATCTATTAAGTAAATATCAAGTCGTAAGGGCTGGGTGTGTAACACTGAGTGTATAATATAAATCACGATTTTTTAAATAAAAAATCCACTTTAAGCCACCAATATTGAGATCAATAAGCTTTGACGTTCTAAAAATGTGCCTTATTTGATTTATTAATTATAAATTTCAACTAAAAATCATCAAAAGGTTCTAATATACTTTCTTATGGATTACTGAAATAATACATTATGTTTATATCATTAATTAAACTCACTAACAATGTAAATACAATAATTGTAATATTATTAACCCCGCCAATGTGGCAACATAGGTTTCTGATTTTCTAATAACGAGTTTGCTATGACAATTAAACTGTAGATAAAGTTAGATGATGAGACGTGATGAATTGTGTGGTTATTTTAAAATATACGTTAGATATCAATAAGATATATTTTTTAAAATCTCAGTTCATATATAATGTGTTTAAGAAAGTTTGAGCTGAACAAAATACATGAAATGCTATAACGCGTGCAAAATAAGTTTACAATTTTTCTGATGTAGTTTGATATATTCATTGTTCTGGCCGAAAATTAAGAGTAAGAAGGATGTGGTGAATCTAGTTAGCTTTAAGATATAGTTATAAACAAATATAATATGATCAAATCAGTGAACTGAATAAATTAAACTAAGAGTAATTCAAATTGAATGTAGTGACAGATCTTAGGTTTGAGTACTCTTAGACTTACAGTACAAAATCCTTTTATGAGAACGACGGATATATACAGCCAAACGTGTACACGTAAGAAGGTTGGTTGTAGACAATCTAGTAAGCCTTGGAAAAGAAAGGAGTAGCCCACTAGATTTTTCACACCGAATACCTCACACAACCGTGCTGAGATCAAATAAGAAGCGAGCATCCCGATTGAGCTCCCTGACAATACCATAGTTTGAGTGACACCATTCCACTCAAACTCTCCAGACTGTAAACAGAAGAACATAACTAAATTAAGTTTTTATTGGGCTACATAGTAATATATTTACCAAAATAAATAAAAATAGGAAAGCCACTGAAATCGAATATTATAATATTTACAGTTTTAATGAGAATATAATAATGGAAATTGAATTTGGTTTTATATAAAAAAAATGCTATTATATTTAATTTTGTTTCGTTATCCTATAATTTATATATAGTGTAACTAGCAGAAATAAATCCACAACTTTTTAAGTGTGAAATTTGTATAAGTTTAATTTCTTCTGGGTTTTATTTGAGACAATATCTTATTCTGTATTTGTGAAAGAAATTTATTCGTGCCAAATATTAATTTCAATTAAATCGTAATTTGTTTACTGTCACTTTGACTAAAATTATTGGTTTGTTACTATTTTATGGCAAAGCTGCTAATAAGAGGTTTTCAATGTGTCCACTGAACGTGTCAACATTTATGGGTGACCATAAAAAATAAATAATTAATAGTCTAAATTTAGTTCTCATATATTTATAGATCTTATTTGTAAGTTCATAGACACTTTGAAGTAGATTTCTAAGATAAATTCCTTGTGATTGAAAAATACAAGAGGAATAAAAAAAGCTACATGAAATTCCTTGTGATTGAAAAATACAGGCGGAATAAAAAAAACTACATGAAAGAAATTTCTCCTGTTTTGTTTGTTTTTTTGCAAGGAAGTGGTTGCATAAGTGGTTGTATATATATATATATATATATATTAATTAAAATTAAGAGTTAGCTTTCTACTAAGTTATTTTTCCACACAATCACTCTTGCAGTCAAGAAATTTTGCCAAAGTTTTACTGGTTTTATGAATTCCTCACAATAGATTTTCATAGCTTGAAGATGTAGCCACACCTTCACCTATGACTTTACATCATCATCTGACCCAAAGTGATAACCTTTAAGTTACTTCTTAAGCTATTTGAAAGAGATGAAAATTTGAAGGAGCCAAGTCTGGGCTGTACGTTGGGTGATTCGACACCGTGAAAACAAGATGTCGAATTTCTGCAGTTGAACTTGCACTGGTGTGTGATCATGCTTTTATTTTTCTCTGAATTTCACAGTAATTTCAGAATTGATAGCTGTGTCCCTCTAGGTATGAATTCTGAACGCAACACACCTCTAACATCCCAGAAAACCGTGAGCATGGCTTTGCCCGCTAATGTTGCGTCCTTGAAATTTTTTGGGCACACGTGATCCTTTGTGTTGGTACTTGATGGACATTTTTTTTCTCTGGGTTAAAATGATGCATCCAGCTCTCATTTTCCATGAAGAGGTTGTCACCTTCACAGACGTGGAGCAGAACAAGCGTTTGGCTAGTGACCTCCCACTTCTAATTAATCTCTGGTGTGAATATTTTATATGCCCATCACGATCACACTCTTAGATGGCCCAGATCTGCAATAATTGTCTGCAATCGCTCACGTGAAGTCCAATATTTGTCCACCAGTTCTTGTTGAGAAACAAGATGGTTATGATTATTGAGTTCATCCACATTATTTCACTGAGCTTCTTTGGTAGTGGTTCGTGGTCTTTTTCTCCATTGTTTGTCATTCGGGTTGAACGTGGCTCTTTCGAGCTTCTCCTCGTAAGCAGGTACAGCCCAACTTCAAAGTGTATTGAAGTCTACACATTTATCTGTATAAACAACCGTTATTCGCTAACAAATTGTAATCGGAAGCATGTTTTCTACAATTAATAACTCGATCAATTCACTTTGTTATAACAACACTGACATATTTGAGTTAAGCTTTACCATGTGTACGACCATAATTCAGAGAACTTTAGCAGCATAGGATAAAAACTTGACTTCACGAATCGAGGCCTACTAGATATTTAGATGTAAATCACTCAGTATTCCTCCACCTATCTGATACTAAATAAAGAGCAAGCATTAATTTTCATCACCCCCACAAATGTGTGACTTGTTACTATTGATTTGTAAAAAGGACTTACTTTTATAGGCATTTTTTGTTAGGTTGCATCGGATTGAAACATTATTATAAACGGCCTTGGATTCTGTATTCATACTCTAGGATGAAATAGCTTATCTATGAAGTGTTTATGTCCAAAATAAAATGCACATTCTGTTTTGCCAGGGCTCAAAGTCCTACGTAATATCATGAATATTTCTTTGTCAGTGCATAAGCCAATAAACTTTTTCACTTTGAAATATGCTCATTTATTTGATTTCAATGACAAAAAGCGCTGTATAAAATTCGTTTCTGGACAAAAATCCACAAAAATATAGTTGACTGATGAACATTTTTTGTTATATTAGAAATATTTTGAAAATAGTTTAAAAGGTTTTGTTTAAAGTTTTTATTTGTGGATCGTGTAGCATACCAACAAAACACTATATTTGTTTTTGGGTAGAAACTCATTTATGGGTAATTAACTGATGATTGATTTTTCAAAAACATTAAATATTTTACAATTGGTTCTAACAATTTGGTTTCAAATAGCTATCTTGGGAGTATTTGAAATGAAAAATAAGAGTATCTACTTGTTTATGTGGTAAATATTCATTTATGGGTAGTTAAATGATGAAATTTGGAATACTTAAACCTGTATCTCAAAATAATATATTTGAAAGGTTAGTGCGCCGTCCAAATTGTTGTCAAATTTTATCCATATTTTTGATCCTATTAAAATATTTTAAGTTAGCTCTCATAAGATAACCATTCCTGCACCAAGGAAAATATCTCATTAGTATTGACAAATAACGTTTAGGCCTTAATAGTTAAATGTTTTATCAAATACTCTCCTTCTCATTAGTAATAGTAAGCCCACTGTAGTGTTCACTTAGGATTAAAAACAAGTTTCTTTACCGTGACATTGTAAGTTTCGTTGTAAGTGGACTCGATGGGGCATATGTCCAAATCACTATCATTTCCGCCGATAACGGTGACCCTTTTGATCATAGCGGCGACCGATATTGGGCTGATCGATCCCATGTACGTCATGAGGAATACCGTGAAAGAGCTTTCTGCCAGGAAGACATAGCGGCAAGGTATGTTCTGCCACCATCGCACTGAAAAATGCGTTCAAAGATAAAATTAGCTCATTTTAGCTTGTGTCTAGGACTTAAATACAACCCAAGATAAGCACCCAGTAATATTATAAATAAGAGAAATAGATTAATTAAAAAAATATTTAGAATGAAAATTGAATTACTTTAGATTAAAATGTCTGATTGAATTGTGCTTAAAATTATAAAATACTGTCATATAGAAAAAAATTAATAACATATATTAGAATAACATCGTCAAACCATTAGTGAAAAAATATAAGTTGACGACAAGTCTAAAAGTACATAAACAACCATTTAAAAATACAAAAATAAAAACGAAAAATTATAAAAAAAGTCCATGTTTACAATGCAGCCCATCTGGATTAATATTTAAATCCAAATTAAAAAACACAGGTTTAGTAACACCTAAAGTTATGACAACGGTAGTCAAAGTTCATGTTATTAGCACTAGCTAAAAGAAGTAACTGGAAATAACCAAGACTGGACTTAGATCTACTACCAGACCATCACATTATTATTATTATTATTATTATTATTATTATTATTATATTTCATTCGTTATAGCAAGAACTTTAACTTGGATTTAACTATTTATCCACATGGGCTGCATTGTAAACTTGGACTTTATTTTTTATTTTTCGTTGTTAATTTCTGCCCATTGTTTAACTTGTGTTGTTGGCCTGTATCAGTGCTCAACTTGTGGATCATTTCTGCCCATCAGGCATGGCTCGTGTTATTTACATTGTTTGACTTGTGTTGCTTGCCAGTATCGGTTCTCAACTTGTGGGTCATTTCTGCCCATCAGGCACGGCTAGCATTACTCTCACATAGACGTGTTTTTGCCCTAATAGGGGCTGGGTATCTCCCACCTTGTTTACTTTTCATGTCATTCGTTTAACGTTTCTTGCATAGCCCAATTGGTCGTGCGCCAACCCTTGACAAAACAAGGCCTAGAACACTGAATTGCGACTTACCTGTACTATAAAATTGTTGTATGTTTTTTCGGCCGGCTCGTCTGTGTCTGAAGCCGACAGCCAACAGATTGTAACTTTGATAACTAAACCTGTCTGTCTTACTAGTGGGCGCTTCACGCCAAACTCTCGCTTAGAGAGTATCCGTTTTATAACAATCTGTGTGGCTACTTAACTTGGAAAAATCTAAGGACTGTTTCTGTATACATTGGTTTGTGTTCTGAAGATGCTATTGTACTTTCTCTGCCATTTGATTCCTTAAACTAATTTGTTAACGTGAATTTATATATTTTTCTTTTGAGTGTCCCTTATTAAGTTTATTATCCTTCTTATAGCAATCGCTGTCTCTGGTATCAACTAGAACGGCGGTTCATTGCGTTTAATATTATTTTAGTATTACTGGAAGATCAAACCAGTATTTTAGTATAAATGTACTTGCCTACTTCCTAAACTCTGTTGGTTCAAAGCTATCCACGCCATGAAAATAATATTTTGATACCACAAGAATTCAAAAACAAATTTTTTAAATGGATCTGTTAGTCATAGTAAGCATAACGGCTAATTTATTTCGATCACTTGAGTATCAAAAATGGTGACAATTTAAAATTAGTTTTATCACAGATTCTCTATTTTATTAAACTTTGAGATATTGATAAACCTTGAGATGATAATGGTGATTAAAAACAAAGGAGCCACTTAGAATGAAAATTAAAAATTATGAGTTAAAAAAATATAGACGTTCAAGTGGTTGAGATGCCCACTGACAAAGGATGCCTACTGCACCATAGAAATTAGGTCGAGAAATGTCATGACCAAGGAAGCTTTCAACCAAAAGAATCTACTGCTAAGCAGCAAGTTGAGTGTAGAACTGAGGAAGGAACTGATAAAATGCTACATTTGGATCATCACGCTTTATGGAGCAAAAACACTCTTAAGAAGATGGAAAGGAAATAATTTTGAGGGCTTTGAAATTTTGTGCTGGAGAAGATTAGAGAAAATCATGGGTACAGACAGGGTGACAAATGAAGTCCTAAGAAAATTGAGTGAAAGGGTCACTGACAGAAGATATATATAGATTGGTCGTAAGGCAGAAAACATAATAATAATAATAATAAATATTATTATTATTACACGTCTAAGAGTATCGGATTTTGAGAAAGGTTAGAGTTCGAAATTTATACAACTAATATTAAAAACTACTTTTCGATGGGGTGTAAAATTTAAATTTTGGGAAATCGTATTACTATATAAGATAATAAAAAATAAATCTTGAAATTTGAAAATGGGATTGGGGTACTTAAAACTTGGTTACAATTGTAAAGTTTATAAACGGACAACCCAACAATCATCATAAAATCTGGAATGTTTCGAATTTAAATCTAGGGTGCAGAAAATTATAAATAGAATAAAAAAGTTCTCTTAATTGTAAAAATTTTTTGTATTTTGGTATAGGCAGACCATTAGTTAGAAATAAAAAATAAAAACTATAGTGTATCTTATCTATCCGTTGTGATAAAAAAAAAAGCTAAAAATTGTAATGTATATGTATAAATTAGCGTCTAACAGCTAAATGATAGACTAAATAAACAAATTCTGGCTACCAAGCTTGGTTAACAGTGATGCTATTTGGAAAAATAATCATGCTTTCAATACAATATGTTTCTTTAATAGAGTATAATATTCATGTATGATCTTTGGTGAACTGTGATGATCTTGACATCCAATATTTTTTTTAACAATATATATTAATTCATATATATCTTATTTATGATCATGCCTAGGTAAAAATTGAGTTGTTAATATTTTGCATTTGATTATCACCAATTTTTTAGACATGTTAATATTTTGGTCCAAAAATTTAATTTATTAATTAACATAAATAGTTTTGTATTGCCATATTTAGCTCAGGATTGTACAACGAGGAATTAAAAAAAGTGGGCAGCTTGTTTTGAACTTTTTAGTTTATTATAGTTTTGGAGCTGCTTAACCGTGCGAAGAATTAGTTAAACTGTTAGTTAATTATAAGAGAATACAAACATCGATTAAATATAAGTATAACCAGTCAAACTGAAAAGTAGAGTGTACAAAACTCTTTATTAAAATGATGTAATTAAATTAAATAAGAAATTAAGATCTAAAATAATGGTTGGATTTAATAAGTAGATTTATTTATAGCATGTTGAGAAACTAAATATAAATATAAAATACCATTGTAAAAATAATAATTCAATCGAATCTATAAATAGACTATGATAATGATAAGTTAATAAAAGAAAATAAGTTTTATAAAGGAAAAATGATCTTAAAATCTCCTTTTGATTTTAACTCATTCCTTTGTTCTTTGGGTTAATTATAAAATCTTAAATTATTCAACTTGATTTAGAAGTTCCTTAACAATAATGTGAATCTTAGAACCTAGCTAAACTCCTATAGAGAATATATCAACCAATTTGTTCATAATCTCACATTTTGGAAATCAAACAACTTTTTTATATATTTCCTAATGATTAATTTGATTAACAGTAGTTTATATATATTTTGATATATTTGGGGTCATTTTTGAAAAGTGCGTGAAAAATTGTATAGTTTAAAATAATCTATATTGTCTCAAATGTGTTACCTTCAATGTACTGCACATGTAAATTTTACAAATAGCTACATTTTATTTTAGATTTAATTTATCTTAGAAAGATTTATATTTTTTGTGTTCATACATGCTTAAATTGTATATGTATTATAAATTATATATTCTATCATAATCGATAAACAAAGGAAAAAATATTAATAGTTACAAACTTACCTTTTGTTGTTGACGAACTATCCAGTGAATTATCCAATTTGGTCTCCATAGTCAATAACCAAGTGTCGTTATGAGGATTGACTTACTGTGACTACATCAACCTTCTGTCTTGAATTTATATCATTTGTTCAAGATAACAAACCGTTAACCGTAATCTCTTTGAGAAACGATGAGTCATGTTAAAATGATATGAATGTGTTATTGGTTTAAAGACATACACTAATTAATATGGATAGTTATAATACTGATTTTAATTGGTTTAAATAATAATAAATATGAAACCTTATAATGATGCGTCTAAAAGTGCATGCAGAATAAGTTTACGTGATAGCATTTGTAACTACTTAATATAAATATGCTTTAACAGATCTTAAATATATATGAATTAGTGTATTCGGTGAACGAGTAGATGATATTAAGACTGGGTTCCCGATGTCATTTAAAAAAATCACATTTTTAAAAAAGAACCTTAAGCTATAGATTCGCAAAATTTATTCAGGCAAATTTTCACTAATATCTTTTAAATAGTTAACAAGTATAAACTTGATTGCTTTTAACTAAAGTCTTGGAAGCTTTCAGGGATATATGTGTCCCAGAAAACCTAAAAATACCTGAGAAGTCTTCTCTCATAAGTTTTTCTGGATTTTAGGTATGCGTTTATAGTAATGTAATAATATCCATTTAATAAAATCAAATAGATGAAGCCATATAGTCCTCAATTTATAAATTGAATTAACAATATCGGTAATTAATTAAAAATGTCCAATAATCTTTTCAGCGCAAGATGATAAAAAAATAATCAGAGTAGTTGAGAGTGTTATTTAATTCGAAGGCTAATATACAGATACAGATATTTACTATTTTATATGTAACATTTGTGGCGGTAGCCTATTTTATATGCCTTTAATTTTAAATAAATTTATTGTCAATGAAATTCATTTAGCATCTGAGCTCTTATTTATACACTGATGGACTAGGAGTGAGGAAGGTATAACATTGAGGAAATGCGTATTAGCGCTTAAGGGGCGAGGTAAAGAAACTACTTACGTAGATTTTCCTAAAAAAAAATGTGATATGCTTCAATCTTCAAATTCCCTACACCGGAAGATCATGCTATTCGAAAGTGACACCTTATTTGAATTGCTAATAAATTCGTATTTAAATCTTCTTGTTTGTGTGTGGCATCATGTGGTTAATTTAATGTGTAAGTGAAGACAGGAGTGGAAATTCAAAAATTACAAATGGGGCACCTACATTTCTAATATAACCACAGCTTTGCCAATAACTGCAGTTCATGTTACCTCACTGATACCTGCACCACCAACAGAGTAGCCAGCATTGTTAACTGTTCTACTTCAATTACCAAGTATTAACTATCTAATAATGGGTCCACAAAAAGCCAGTGCTTTACCAGGATTTCATACCTTCACTGGCTGTGTTACCACAGAAAATTTTTCATGCAAAGGAAATTTGAGAGTGTGTTGAAGAGGGAATAGAAAAATTTGTCTGCCAACTTTATATGCCCTTATCTATATCATCGACAGTGGGAAAAGTAAGATGATATATTAAAAAAAGTGGAATTTGAAAAGATTCCACCAAGGTTGTCTGCTCAAAGATTCTCTATATTGAGGGCTATTTTATCAGTGCATAATTTGGAACAATGGTTTTATTGCTCATTCAAATATACCATCTCCTGAACCGGGCTATGGTTGAGAAACTAGTAATGGTTATTATGTCCCTAAAATTACAGACATGCCACCAGCACCTTCAAAAATATTAGAGCGCATAAAATGATCTAAAAAAAACTGTCTCTCCAAATTGTGCTCCTGTTGCCGTAGTTATCTCCCATGCACCGATATGTTTTTGTATCCAAATGATGATTCTCAAAAGTGTGAAAACAGCAGCACTCTTTATTCCAATGATGACGAAGACGGTGATTGTGACGACTTAGAATTATAACACAGCATTTACAAACAATATTCTAACTTACAGAAATAATTTTATATTATTTTTATTATGTATTTTTTCTTTTTATACTGAGTAACAAATCATTAGCAAATTCACTATATTTTCTTGAATTACTATAAGAAATATGGTTCAGTAAGAGTTTCAACTAATATTTTATTTTCCAAAACAAATGTTTTGCAAGACCACTTAATTTCTCGTAAGCCTTGAATGTAAAAGATTTTTCCTAATACTTTTGTTTAGAATTAAACACAGTTATATTTTTAAAGTATTAAATTTTCTGAAGCCAATAATGCCATTGAACAAGTTAAGTTATTACATTTAATGTGCACACCTGCTGAGGGAATATTAATCTAATGTTTTTATAGCTGCTGGATAGAAAGCTACCTTAGGGATCCTTAATGTTTGTGATAGGGAGGCCGTAAATATTTCAAACTAAAGAGAGTTAAAAACACTATAATAGTGGTTACCATTAGTAAATCTAGGAACATTAATTTGCTTACTACCACCAAAAATAATAAACAAAAATTAAAATGTTTATCGTTTATTAATATTTCTGGAGATAATAATTTAATTGCATGCTGTCGGTCAAATTGTAGATAAATTTATTAGCTTTAATTTTAGTTATTGTGGCCTTTTATATCATAAAATCTATGGAAGATACAGTCAATAATGTTGTAACAAGTAACATGATATTTCCCCTCCACCTGCACCATACATACTAATCCCAACTCCCTCCACCCCTCACATGAGTTTTGGAAGTGGCAACATGTGTTTTTGAACTTTATGGGGTGCCAATTAATAACTAAAAAAACAAGGCAATATTGTATCACAAAGTTCACACGGCAAACCAGTTGCTCCCCAATAGGAGGGTCCAAAGACTTGATTTTATTGTATCTTAAATATGCAAAACGTTGGGTGAAAAACGGAACTTTTATTTTGGGATTAAAAAACCCTAACTGTTGAGTGGGGGGCTACACTTAACTTCCCCC
>CABFOV010012050.1:706-12249 GCA_902141375.1 Timema poppense | reverse complement strand
GACCGTCACGAGCACGACAAACCGATAGTGCTACGATCTATCGGAATATATCTGTCCCTGGCAGCCTGTGTACACCGTTAAACAATTACACTATGACACTATCTTATAAGCTGCTCCATAGTGTAACTTTTCAAGGAAAGCATGCTACCTTCCAGTGTAAACTTAGGGTATAGTTTTAGTGGTTGAATGGAACGCAAGCTTTAGTTTTATCATAAAGCACGATTAATATTATCAATATACTACTATAACTATTTCATTCTATACATCTCACAATTTATTTATATCTTGTACATACAAAATATCAGCCCCATTCATTAAGTTACCTTAACAACGGTAGGTAGAAAGCATAAAATACCAAGCAATAGCAAGTTTGCCCCCTTTTAACACGTGGACTGTAAGAAGCTTTACATTTGAAGGGGCAACCCGCATTTCACCCATTTACCCAAAGGTATTCTGATATATCTACTATCATGAATGATAATATAATATTTCTGTCAAATTTAAGGTTTCAATATGCCAAACGATTATGCCGGACCCAAAATTTAATATAACCATGGAATCATTAGATAAAAAAAACTGATAGAAATTAATAAAAGTGTTTGAGCTTCAAACTGTTAATTGAGAAGGGAATTTAACTTTTTAACTAGGCATTAATAATCGCAACTCGTTTACGTTTGCAACAGTATGATTATAATTGGGTGTTTATATAGGAAAAAATTTAATAAACCACCCTAACCCCCCAAAAAAGTCATGCTTTTTCGATTTAATATTACATTGGAAATAGGTCACTTTACCTTCATTCTATTCTTGTTAAAACCCGATTAAGTACACTTGGTTGGATACAGAAGGGGTAAAGGGGGAAGGCTAGGTTATCTTTCAATTATCTTTTAAGACCGGAAAAGTTTCTAACAAGCCATCACCGACACAAATGTTTGTCAGGTGCTAGTGCTGTATTGGTTGGGCGTAATATTAGTAGTACTATAATTTGTTGCGATTTTTTTAAATGGTGAAAAATAATTGGAGACAGCATCCTTCTGATATAAAAAAAAGTTTGAATTTTAAAAAGTATTGAGAAGCTCAAAAAGAATATAAAATTTGGAATAGCCGGCAGAAGAATTTTAGAACTTTCTTACTTTTTAAAAGCGCTCAGTAAAATGACAGAACATGGACCACTAAGCTGCAAATTATAAAATATGCAACTGACTAAAGAATCAAGGCGTGGGCTGCGAAGCTGTCTTCATTTTAAGTGCAGCGTTTGTGGAGTAGAGCAATATATATTTACAGAGGATCCATGTAATAAATCAAGAATGGAAATCAATTCCTCAGGTGTGTCAGGCGTGCTAAGTGTTGGAAGTGGTCTTGCTAGTCTAGAAGAGATTACTGCAGTCATGAACATGCCATGTATGAGCAGCCGAACCTACAGTAAATATCACATTTGTGATGTATTTGCGACATTCAGGTGGAAGAGATAAGATGGCTGCTCAGGATGAATCGAGACTTTTACATGAAGGAGCAGTTGACGTGGATGGTGTTCCTTTAACAACAATGGTGGCTGATGGTAGCTGGGTTAAGCGCTCTTATCGGTTCAACTTTAGTTCGCTCTCTGGCGTGGTAAGTTTCATTATCAATACTTTATTTCTCCCTAAAAGCCATACTACCTATTTATTTAGTTAGTTACATAGTTTAACGCACAATGGTGTGGATTTCTTATGTTAAACTGTTCAGAAACATAAATCAAACTGGTGTACTGGTGATGGAGAAGCTGGGTTTTGATTCCCTGACGGATTTACTTTGCGCGTTTTTCTTCATTTCCATTCTCCTTTCATACAAATGTGGGTAAATTTCCTATTATATTTACCTTATCCCTGTCCTATCAGTGTAAATATGCAGATAAACCCGAAAGGATATTAAGATTTGAAGAGAAATGGNCTTTCATACAAATGTGGGTAAATTTCCTATTATATTTACCTTATCCCTGTCCTATCAGTGTAAATATGCAGATAAACCCGAAAGGATATTAAGATTTGAAGAGAAATGGGGGGGAGGGGGGGGGGCGACCGCAACAAAAAGCATGTTAACGTTGATAATGAAAAGTGTTTGTAATTAAGATAACCTTTGTAAATTGTATTTTTATAATAAGCTATTAAGTTGATATTTTTAATAAAACATTAGTGGCATTTAAATAGGAATCGATATAAATCCGAAGAGTTTTCAAACATGAAATGTTTTATAACTACCATAAATTGTAAAAATGTTTGGAAATCATACTATTACGAAAGCAAAACTACTTATATGTAAAATGATGGACCCTAAGTAAAAAATCACTATAACTATTTAGCTCTTATATTAATTATAGTTTATATAATTTGTCCAATATTACGCTAAGTGTAGGCAATAGTGAGGATTAATACCAATAACGAGTGAGGAGGGAAGCTAAGAGAAAATACACAAGCAAATTATTTTTAAGAAAATTAACAATTAATAATGGCCCTTAAAATTCACACCACTTATCGTGTGGTAAAAAGTGTCAAATCTCTTCTTGGCTGGTTTGCCGGTGACGAAGAGGATGGATTTTGAATCCCAGCTGTAGTCCTAAATGATTTCCCACTCTTCCTCCACACAAATTCAAGTACAATTTCTCTAAATTCTGTCTTTCTCATCCCTATTATTTTAGTGTACATTTTCGGGTATTCCGAAAGGGTAGTAATATGCATTGTTTGTAAATAATATCGGCCCTAACTGAACCATATTGAGGGTCAAACCAAGGCATATTTCTTCCTAGGAGTGGAAACACATACAAGAATCCTACAGGTTTATAATTTTTTTAATACCTAGCATTTTAATCTATGCCATCTAGTAATTCCTTGACATTTGGATATTTCGATTTAAAAAAACTTAAATGACGTTATTTAAAAATAAAATTTCAAACTGTCTTAAAGTACACTTGTACATAATATTCTTTAAAATTTAATGATATTGAAGAGATACTGTTTAATTAGCTGATAATTGCCACGTGATCGAGAACTAATTAAAGCGGTACGATATTTTGATGATATAATTGGTATTTATAGCCCCGTGTTCGAGCGCCAATTGAAGAGTTGTGTTTATGATATTATGTAATAAACACACATTTATGAAGTTGACATTCTTTTAGTTCAAAATCTCTGTTTTATTTCAAGAGAAAATAGATCATGTCGTCGACAAACTACATACGCGGCCGATAGCACGATCGTAGGGATCGCGGACAGGAGTGTCAGTCCGACCGACCGCATCAAGGACTCAGGACTGGTCTCCTAGTGAGGTTCTATTGCTCCATCTTTCGCATATATCTATTGCTCACGGAAGCTTCTAGAAAAACAAAATAGAATCTAAAAAAATGTGGATGGAGGTAGAATGTTCGAGAACAGGAAGCTGGCTCAAATTACCGTTTAGAAATGCATATCGTTCATTCGAGAAGAGGAAGTTATTTTTTAAAGATTTTTAAATTGTCATTTTGACTCAACTGGTCCTGCGTCATGCACTATGACATCAGTTACCAGTGACTCTTGTGCCTTCTTAGAAGAAGAAGAAGAAGTGCTTTAAGCGCCACGTAATAGAATGTATTATTTAAATAAAATAAAATACGTTTGTAAAATTAGGACGAGATTATTGTCAATGCTTTCAAATATCCTTTCGGGTCAAATCAGGTAAATTACAATATATGTTACATAAAGTTTGTGTTTTTTATTTAAGTTGCTCAAGAAACATAGTTTTCACCCATTTCCTTATCATATGATACGCACCCAACTATTCTTTATTTTTATTTTATTTATTAACACCTGGTATGACTACCAGTTTGGGTTGTACGCATATATACTAATTACTCTGATGGGTTAAGGATGAGTATGGTTATTATTTGAGGAAGTGTACTCTCAATTTTGTAGAGAACCATTTAGGAAATCCCTATTTATATTTATCTGTTTCTTTACACAAATGGGGTGGCTATAATTCAAAGGAAGGATACTCGCATTTGGAAGTAGGGAGAGTGTGGGATACAATTTTAAATGCCCACACTTTCTAAATCAGACTAGAATTAAAGTACTGAAATTCCTGCTGAAGTTGACTCAACATAGGAAGAGTCGTAAATGATAGCTAGCAATAGTTTTTTAATTTAGTAATTTCAAGGAAAGTATTAATTGGAAACGTTTGCTAAAACTAATTTATCATAAATTATTAAGCAAATAAATACAGTAGCCCCATGACTTCTTTGGTGCTGACTGACAGCTGACAGCTAAAAGCTTTGAAAAGCTACCAGACCAAATTATGTATCCGTACGCCGACCCATATGATCTACAAAAACTACGTGTTTAGCAGCTGTCACTTCTGACGGTCAAAATTTAGGTATTATACCTAAATGTTGACTGTCAGAAGTCAGCTGTGAGCGTCAGTCAACACCAAAGAAGCCATGGGGCTTCTGTATTTATTTGCTTAATAATTTATGATAAATTAGTTTTAGCAAACGCTTCCAATTAATACTTTCCTTGGAATTACTATTGCTAGCTATCATTTACGACTCTTCCTAAGTTGAGTCAACTGCAGCATTCCACGTAGGTTAGTTAATATGAGTGACTTTCAATCAATGTTTGCGGTAAAAAAAAAACTTATGCAAGATGTTAGTTACCACCACCCACTCCTATGGTGAAAATACTGCTATATCTCTGGTCTATAGCTCAGGCAAGACGGAACCGACACCTTTGTTCGCTTGACCATTAGTATACTTTGACTGTGTATAGTGTATGTTCCTAGTTTGAGGTATTTGGTAACCGGTGTATAATCCATAATGTGAATTATATTATATAACATTTTATCGAATCTTATATAATCCAAGAGAATTTTTAGTTAGTATGATCAATAGTAATAATCATTTATATTTGTTTTTAAATCAATCATTACATGAACTCGGAAAATAACAATTCAATACCAAGGATCGTAATTAATATGAATATCGATTTTTATTTACTGCACTTATTAATTTAATAAATCATGTAACAAACTTTAACCTTTTCTTACATATTTAATGTGGCTGACACAAAACTTTGTTTCAATAACTTTTAAATTTGCGTATCAACATAAATAATAGGACCCTTATTAATTTTTTCCCAAGTTTTACTTCCCGCTCGGGTTACCTGTATTGAATATCACTAATATAGTAGCTGGAGATAAAGCTGAAATTTAAATTAAATGTACTTACATTTGCGTGGAGGGTAAGTGGGAAACAATTTAGGAAAAACACTCATTGCACCTATATGGAGTTCGAACCTTGACCTCACTGTCACCAGAAAACCAGAACCCTATGCCTATTGATAGAAGTATAAATTTATATGTTACATTTAAAGTGACTCGACCAAACGGGCTGTTTTTGGTTCAATATGACAAATTATTTTGATTAAATAAAAGGTGTTTTGTCTAAACTAAATTTGGTTCATCAATAGTGGTTAATTTCAAGTGTTGACGGCTATTTTTGGTATGTTTAGGCGTTCATATGAAAAAAAGCTACTAGTTTATAGCATCAAACCATTTGTTAAAACATTTGTGTAAAATGAATATTAAAATTTAACCATTAGATTTTATGGATATTTTGATTTCAAAAAAGTTCAAACTATCAGTAAAAATTTGGAGAAAAAACACACAAATACGGTTGTTCATTCAATTTTAGCGGGATTTTACTTTTGGTAAAGTATCTAACTGGACAAAAAACATATCAAAGTGAGCCTGTCACTTGAAATATCAAACAAAAACGATATATATATAATTAATTTTATGTAATACGCTACTTTAATAGTGTGTTTAGAATTATTTGTATTTCTAAACAAACGTGTGTATATGGTTAGTTTTGGCTAAGCTATTTAAAAGTATAGCAAAATTTATTTAAAAAATAATTATTATTCATGTTTGTTATATTAAATTCAATACTTTAATGAATAAATGGTTCACTAGTTCCGTAACCACGCCAAAATTGTTTTTATGTTTTGATACCTACCTATATTGTCCTGACATTGTTTTAAATATGGATTAAATTTGGAGAAATATTTACGCGTGAATATCTTTTACCGGAAGTTAACAAGTAAGTAATATTACTATCCTCAAGAAAAGGAAAGCGAATTCAGGTATTTCCATGAAACTAATAAGCTGTAGCTCATTTCCAAAGTTCAGCATCCCCACCATACTCTCTCTCTCTCTCTTCTCAGTTACCCACAACCCTAGGGGGTCCGAGACCTTTCAAGGCAGAAACTACCTAACCACCAATTACAAGTTGCCTTTAAATCTGAAGGTCTTTTCAAAGTTATTTGCAAGTAAACCTCATTCTTAATTATTTGAACTCATCCAATCACTATTACGCTGGTTAAAACTGTGCAGTAATTTTTTTTACTGTCGAATGACCTAAACGGGTAGGGATAGAAACAAAATATTTTTTCCCACCGCGTCTTACCACCCATGTGGACTATATATGTATGTATTTATTTATTTATTTACACACACACACACGATAGGAATGACGGAGGTACCCGCATTTGTATTAGGGAGAGTTGGAAAACACTTAAGGAAACCTCTTAAAAATACTAGATATTTAATTTCAAATAAATGAATAAATATGCAAAGGTCAAAAGTGTTTAAACAAAAGCTTAGGGGTAAGAATAGAAACCACTCCATATTAATAAAGTGTCTAATAGTGATAATCGAGCCCAAATGATCGGAAATGATATCTACTGACCGAGTTGAGGTTTTGGACAGCGGGATCTGCCTGCGCCTGTATGAGAAAAGAATGGGATATCATGTGGGGAGAAAAAACCATACATTAGACGAGCTGGTTCGAAATGAGCTCCAATCGCCAATCAGGCACACTATTCATGCGCCCTAACCCGTTGGTGTACTTTATTAAGAAACTCGACGGTGGGCACGCGGATTAAATGTAAATCGCATATAGTTTGGTTTGTCGATGACAGAGTTGGGCTTCGAATTCCAGCTGGGTGTAGTCAAGTTGTTTTTTTACCTAAATAGTTTTTCACTTTCCCTCCGCGCGAATTCAAGCACATTTCCAATGAATCTCTTCTTTATGCCTACCCTACTAGCGTAATTAAACTGCATATAGCCCAGACGCGCAGCAACACCAACAAAAATTGGTAAAGAAATGTGCAATTGTCTGCACAACAGGAAACCAAAGACCCTCGGATTTGTAGCAATATTTCCTAAAACACAGTCACGAGAACTCGTATAAATGTGAGATTCTTACGAAGCAGCAAAGAGCACAGCGGGTTGGAAAGCAGGGAGAACCCACACCCCTTTAACAGCATTTCTTGCCAGAAGCCAGTCACGCGTCAAGTCACTAAAAGGGGTCCTAAATCACCCCACCTTACCCAACCCTGCATCAAAACGTTACTAACTTCTTTGCTTTTATAACGGACAAAATCGGGAGTTGGGCTTGGCAAAAGAGGGTCATTTTCTTTTGAGCTCAAAAACAGTTGGCAACAATGGACCCACTATACCCCATCTACGGTAAGAGTGTAGGTAACAAACAGATAATAAAACTTTCCATAACTCTCATGTTTCAGTTCTTCAAACTATACGATTTGCACAACCGTATGTTTTTGAGATTTTGAAACTTTTGGCAGTAAAGATTTTTTACACAAAAAAAGTATTTATTTTAAGTGTTTTTACATTATTAAAATACATACTATTGAAAATAATAGTTTGTGGAACCGACACTCGTAGTTCAATATAAAATGCTTTACAAATGGAGTTTCTAAAAGGTTGTGTTCTCTTCACCAATTATTGAGATGGAAGACTAGACCGGACCAGACGAGAAAAAGGGCCATTGATGACGTGTACAAGCCATTTTTGATTGTGTTAATGCGCATGTGTTTACAAAATAATTTATTTTTATTTTTAAACGATTATTTGGTGGCCAGTTATAAGAAGATACAAGTGTGAATACAATCTTTAATTTAGTATTTTATGCATCGTAATTTCTCTTATTACCACGCCGCGAAACAAGAAAAATAATAGTTTTATTCATATTTGTTTTTAGATAAGTTACGAGAAAGCCAATTATCCTATATATGGTTTAAAATTTAAGTTAAAAGAAAATCTTACACTATTTTTGTATCAATTAACGAAAATAACAAACAAAAAATTCAAGATAATTGGATTCCGACATCAAATATTGTATACTAGACCCTTCCCACCACCACCCCTCCCACCCCGCATTATTGTTTTCAACACACATATTGAAGAATCATCATAGACTCTACCATAATATATGAGTGACTATCCACATTTTTAGGAGGAATAAATTAAATTTTCAAAATAAGATATAGCCCATGTTACTCGCTGATAATGTAGCTTTATATTGGTGAAAGAATTTTTAAAATAGGTCCAGTAGTTTTTGAGTTTATCCACTACAAAAAATAAATAAATAAAAAATATTTCCTCTTTATAATATTAGTATAGATATAGATGTATAGACAAAGAGGTATTGTAACTTGTAAATACGTTCACATTAATAAACTCTTTGCTATTTTGTGTAAACACTTCGCGGAGTATTTAATTTCAACAACCCAACAAAATATTTTTTTGTCGTGGGGGGTGGGTGGAGGTTAAATGTGCGAATGTTTCGCAAGGGTTGGTACAGTAATAATCCGGAAAGTATTATTAAAAGCGTTTATTAACACTTTAGATCGATAATATAGTATTACTAAGAAAATAATAACTATTTCCATATTAGTGACGCCCAACAAATGTTTGCAGTGAAAATCGTCTGCTAGGTGTCAGTTACCACTACTCCTATGGCGAATGGACTGTGGAGCAGGACCTTGCGGGAAGGCAGCAATAAAAAACGGTACCGCGCGGGGTTGGATTTTCATGATGATTAAAACCATCTCGGCATAAAAAAAGAACTGTATATAGACACCGATACATGAAACAAACTACCAGAATAGTTAGCGAAACTTTCGAAACATCACTTTCTTTATCACATAAAGAAGATACTTTCAAGTAGATCTTTAAATGAAGACGGTGACGACGTGGATGAAAGCATCAGACTTTCAATTCGGGAAGCAATGGTATAAAGTCAGCAAAATAAGCGATTATTTGATTTGTGAGTTCTCAATTAGCATTCCAGAGATGAATATAGACGCACAGGTCTTCCCAGACGGCTATTGGCTAATCACCCAATTAACTTAAGTCTAGAACAGACACCAGCCACCCAGTCGTTAATTCCTCCTTGTGAAAGGGGAAACCTCCATTTAACCATAGATAAATTATGACCAGGAATCAAACCTGGGACTCTTAGATCAATAGACAAACATACGACCGACTGAGCTAAGGTGTCTGACCATAGCTTAAAGAGAACTAGATGATACGACAAACCGTACATACTTTCTCATACTCTATAATAATTTAGAATATTATGAATCCAATCGTTAAATCAATTTTCATTTCTCTTAGAATTTTTTTTTATTTTTTAATTACAAACATCAGTAGTACCCTTAAATTTAAATCGAGAATTAAATCACAGTTTCACTTCGAGCTATAACCTGACATCCATACATACAGTTTCGGCTGTAACCCCATTTGTCAAGATCTATCATAATCTAAAGGCCAAAAATGTTTATGATTATAGTGATTTATTTATAAGATCAGAAAACCATTATTAGAATGTTTGGATGAAGCTCTTCTTAAATCACTTTTCAAGGTTTGTAGGGTTAAAATTATACTGTTGTGTTGAAGATGGAAAACCAAAGTTGTTATTGCGCACTGGGGATCAAACTCGGGCCTACCAGGTCAAAGTTAGGGTTATCAGCCGCTCATATAGTCCTGTCAGTGATGTCAATCAATATATTTGATAAGTATTTTAAGAAACGGAAAGTCTCGCCTTTCAAGATAAGAGGTTGATAACCGATCAAATATGCCTGATAATACTATTCTATGTGACCGCGTCTTAATATATGTTCGAGTCATGCGCATATGTACAATTATGATACTGCATGCTTCAGTTGGGATGAAGAAGATTGAATTTAGAAGAAATACAGGAATTTGAGATGAGGGAGAGTGTAAAACCAATAAGGAAAACAGCTTTGTACACACGACCAAAATTCGTACCCAGGCCTACTCGTCTCGGGAAGTTTTAGTCAATTGCGAGAATGGCGCCTTAAACAAGGCATGTCAGGCTTGCACCCTCACTCATAAATATGTGCGGCTCATGGACCTTATGATGAACCAACATAATATAATACAGTCCGATTCGTTTTTCATACACACGTTGCTGGGATACACAATTATGAATTATGACATTTTGAAATAGGGAATTATTATTTGGGGGAATAGAGCAAGAAAGATTTATGTCCTAAATTCAAATTATTTTATCATCAAAGATTGATTTAAAAAAATTGTAAAATGTATGTACTAAATATGTGCAATGTTTGGTAGCACACAAGTATACAAACAGTTTTTATATAGCAAAAAATCAACACACACTCAAGGCAACACGACTTACAAACACGAATTTGCCATCAATATGAACATGAATTAAACATTACATTTTCACTATCTCTAAATAAAATGGTTCATATTTCTGAGAATAAAATCGAGTTAGGTTTTTTTTATAGTAAGGGTTGTAACGTATTGGTTTGGATTAATCTAAATTATGTAAAAAGTCATGGATGAAGGTAAATTTTATTTAAAGTAATGTAGGTAGAGTATCCTTTTAAGATTCATCCATGAAGAAATATGCGCTTCCCAGAAAATATGTGAAAAGGATGTCACCCCTAAAGTATATTTTTTATACCATCTTTCCTGGTAAAAGAACAACTGAGTTGTTTCTTGTTAAAGGGAACAGTTTCATAGTATTTGGCAGAAGACGCTATTTCTCTATACCAATAAGAAGCTAGCCTTCACGAAGCCTGTCGCTAGGACTCTTTCCATTTAGTTGGATTTTACACTGTTGAAAAGGGGAGAGAAAGGCAAGGGGTATGTCATATATAAACTATTGTGCGTATGTTTAAAGCATTGTGTGAAAAAGTGTAAGTAAGGGAGTGAGGAAGTGAGGATGATCTTGCTCACAGTCCAACACATTATAACAAATAAATCACGTCAGTATCACAAGTATGCAGTAATATAAAATATTTTAATTGAAATATGTACAAGCAATAAAATTGACGCCCAAAGCGCGGCGCTTTTATTCAATATCATTACAGGGTATAAAATTTGATTATTTTTTACTTTAGATGGGGAGTAAATTTGTTTATAAATGTAAACCCCTTTAAGTTTTTAATTTTCATTGTAGCCCTAGAGATCAAATAAGTTTGACATGTTTCCTTTCGACCATTCGATTACCGAAGCGGGCGTTTTCAATGTTGACAGCTAATTTTTTAAAAAATATTTTCTAAAAGTTATAGTCGTGCTCCTATCCATAACGCACATTCCATCATGAACTGGCTCTAGGAACCTTAACATTGACGGGAAAATACCGATGGAGGGGGGGGGGCTGTCTAAGCCCCCCCCCCCCC
>CABFOV010012048.1:0-12250 GCA_902141375.1 Timema poppense | reverse complement strand
CTAATAGTTTTATCAAAATCGTGATAAAGCTGAACACTTGAGTTACACTGTCTTGGCTCCCCTATGCAACCCCCTTAACAAAAACAGGTATAATCTTGTTAATCATAATAAACATTTTTCAAATATAAATTCAAACAAATTCTTTACGCGATTTTTAAATATTTCATATTTTATACAATCAGTTAGTTGTAAATTACCCTCAAATTAATACATTTTAAATAACATAGTTAGAGCCATTTTTGAAGTGTTTATTTTAATCACTCATTGAGAACTTAAGCAAGTATTTGACCTAAAACCATGAAAACATTGTTATTTGGGGGGAGGGTGGGCTAATTTTTTTTAAGATATCCACTTCAAACAAAATCTTTAGAACCATTCATTGAAAAAAAATAGTAAAATCCAAACGAAAGGATTCGTCAAAATCTTGAGATATAAATTTTTTTCTACGATTACAATAATTCCCTTTAGGTGTGAAAGTACAAATGTAGCAAATTATGTACTGGAAAATTCCCAAAAAGGTTAAAGACACTCTTCTGGGGAATAAATTTTAATACATGGGTAACAATAACGAAGTATCAAAAATGCATTAAAATACACAGTCTAATTATTGTTGATACCCATAATCGGTAATAGCTTAGCAAATGGTGTTTGTCTTACAATTAAATGGATTACCTTAAACGGAAAGGTCAAGAAACGAAGGCTTATAAATAAAAGCCAGGTGGTAGGTTGAATTTTAACACATGTGAATGGCTACAGTGATTTCCGATACTCTCTCAAATCTTATGCAGGTGCACTTAATCTAAACAGCTATTATAATCTTCATATAATTGGATCTATCTGCTAACAATAACCATTGTGCTGAGAATAATCCTTAAAAGTAGTAAAACTTTAATGTGGGGAATGCCAGGCCTCCACCGTGGTTCGGATTCCACGTTAAACTGTAGGTCCTCCATTTCATCTCACAATCACCCTACCATTACACATTAGCGTAAGTGCGTATAACCCGAACGGGTAGTAAGACGCGGTGCTAATAATAATAATAATAATAATAATAATAATAATACTCTAATAGAGGCTAGAGAGTTGGTGGAATGGTTAGGATATCTAGCTCTCACCCACTAGGGGTCGTTGGACTTTTTACGCAATCCCCCTAAAAAAAGCAACTCGTTTGAACCAATCTAGATAGAATGTTTGGTGCAGCCTTATTCAAATAATGTGAGGTCACTCAAACATTCCAAGATTGTACGTTTGGACCAAGAAGAAACCATACTCACTCTCGCATAAACACAAGAGATTACAGCAGCACAACTTCAGTTCACTGTTAATTAAAATGGCGCACTTCTAAGTTAAAGCCCCCGAAACACATGTAACCACACTTCCTTGTAATAACTTCATCACCCGCTTCGGTGGCCGCGTGGTATAACACGCTACTCTTGCAGTAGATGAGACTACCAATGTCTAGGAGATCGAGGTTCGAATATCAGTTGGGTATACTGAGGTGATGTTTCCCAAAATTGTTTTCCACTCTTTATCCACGAAGATTCGGGTACACTTCCTTAAAAATAAGCTTTATAATCCTTAAGACCATTAGCGTTATTAGTTCATAAGCGTGTAGCTTGAACGGATATTAAGATAAAGTGCTAAAAAATAATAATTTGTTAATATAGTTTGAACTTTAACATCCGTTGTCACAGAATATTGAACAGATACAGGATATAAAGACGTTAGAAGTAAGCAAATACACAAGGTAGGGTCAACGCACCGAATCTCCTATGACCAACATAGTCAAAGACCCGTCCGTGTATTTTAGCTAGAATAAATAATCCCGTATTGCGGCAAACATTCTAAGCCCCCACGCTCTACACGAGGACATAGTTCAAATTTTAGATGAGTAGAAAAGTGTCACTTGTTTTACTTGATCGGCCCCTCCGAAAGAGAAATTATTGGGATGGTTAAAAAAAACTTTGAATTTTGATGCTTTATGACCCCCAAATTCTGAAAAAACTTTTCTTTTTTTTTGCAAAAACGTTTGTTGTGTATCAGTTAATGAGGTTATGGCAGAAACTAGTTTATCGATCAGTTAAAATTTGGTTGTCAAAAGGCTATACAGAGGGCTTGCATGAATTATTCTTGCAACTATCAAATCAAGGGTAGTTAATTTAAGGGCCAAAAAATATAAAAATCTATTTTCTCAAAACTGGCTCTAACATATATATATATAGATATATATATATTAAAATCATATCTGTGTAATGTTTCACACTATAAATAAAATTGTCCATCTCATTTATCCATAAAAATGACATTGAGGGTATTTTACATAAGAGGAAATGTACAATTTGGACCATGTCTCCGCAACTCAAAGAAATGAAATAACTTATTGCAAAGTTATAGGACTCTTAAAAATGAACATCATTTACTTGAAAGAATATTTTTTAAATCAATATTTTGCGAGTTATTGGCACATATATATTTATATATATGCCGATGTATATATATATATGCCGATGTATATATATATACTGATGTATATATATATATGCCGATGTATATATATATATGCCGATGTATATATATATATATTGCCGATATAATATATACATATATATGCTAATAGCTCTCAAATTATAGATTTTATAAAATATTATTTCAAGAAAATTATGTTTATTTTTAAGAAATATATTTATATAATAGAGATTTGTAAAATAGATAAATTATTGTTATGCATTTTGGTGAATAAAAATGATTTTTTTTGTTTGTTTCTTTAACAATGTGAACTATCAATGTTTAGTAGAATGTGACGCTCTTCATCCAACGATGTTTATGCAGCAATGTATTTTTTTTTTTTTGACTGTAGCAAATAAGGTGATAACGTTTGTGCAGTACAATGTACTGTGTCTTTTATTTCAGTAATTAAGCCTCCATCTTAATATTCATGTCATAGATGGTTTAATTCACCTTATGCCATGTCCTTAGTACGTGTTTTTTTTTAGTAATTGTGAGTAGTCCGTAACACTCTTAACCTTAAAAACTTATTGACTCAGTATTAATTTAATATAAAGCTCTTCTAAATTCAGTTTTAAAATGTTATTTTGAAAATTCCGAACGGTTTACTAAGATATATATAAGATATAGTGGACGCGATAAAAGGTAAGCGTTTTTGTAGTTTTTATAGCAAAGCCTTTTTTGATCAAAATAAAGCAATTATTGCTTCAGTACAAACATAGAATTTTCTTTTCTTCACATATTGACATCAAAAGTTCATTAATATCTGTCAAGGGCGTCCTGATTTTTAATGACAACTATTTTATTCATTTAAAACTTTTCAGTTAATGCCGCTATACTCAGGTCAGCTATTCACAACTGTTGATATTATCACCATTTGAAGAAAATTAAACTATATTTGTAAGTAAGCAATATTTTTTTTATTTTGGTAAAAAAAAAAGTTTGACTATAAAAATTTCAAACACACTGACCTTTTCTCGCGTTCTCTACATACCCACCTTAACCATGTTCTGTGAGAAGGGAAGGAATGGCTTATAAGCCCCGTTGACAAACTGGAAGTTAGTCTTAAATATTTCACAGGAATGGAGGTGCTAATACGGCTTGGTATTAGCTTCACATAACCTTGTACTAAATATTTAAACAGAGGGAACAGGCCAAGGGATGACAATTTATTGAAGAAGATCGTGGAATAGAATGTCAACCAAAAATAGTGTATGGCTCTCTAAGGTAGTGTTTCTCAAAGTGTGGCCCGCAGTGCCTTATTATGTTATCCGTAGGATTCTACTGGTTTAGTAATACTAATTAACTAAGTAATGTTGATCGCAAACTTTTGAAACACAAAATATTAAATATAAAATACCCATATATAGATATTATTGTAAAGTATTTCTTTTCTCGTTAGACACAAGTATAATTAAAAGAAAATGTGTTCCAACAACAAATCTGAACTATTATTAATTTTTAAAAAAATATGATTCTTATAATGTTAAACATAGTAAAAAAAATATTACTTAATAATTAAGTGATTTGTTTTAAACATTTGATTAAATTAACCTTGGTCTTGTGTTTAAAATCTAAAAATGGAATTTTCTAAAAAAAAAAATCCTGTATAACTTTCTGTCCCCCTCTCCTCTCGTAATTTCAGGGTTCCGGTGTTTCCACAGTGAGTAGAGATTTCATTTGGTGGTCTTCCATCAATAAAACTTTGAGAAATACTGGTCTAAGATAAGTTTTTCGTGGTTATAATCGTGGAACCAAAGAAATTAGGTTGAGTATCACCACAGTTAATGAATATTTCAACAAGAAGAGGTTACTGCTGACCATCAAGAGGAGTTTGGAACTGGAGAATAAAATTATTACACGGTACAGTTGGAGCTTTGCCCTGTATGGAACCGAAATTTGGAGTCATAGGAAGATGGAAAATAAATTATTGGAGAGCTTTAAAGTGTGTGTTGGAGAAACTGGATCGGACATGTCCTTCTGCACGACGTCATTGAAGCAAAGGTTGAGGGAAAGAGGGTCTTGGAAAGAAGGGGGTTAAAATATTAGATGACTTGAAGGAAACAAGAAAATTCTTGGAGCTAAAGGAGGAGGAAGAGGACAGGTCACATTGGTGGTCTAAGTTCACTGACAAAAGGAATGAACCTGTTGAAAGACAGAACACCTTATAGTTATAATATGAATCATCATAATATACAGCAACCGTGAAAAAATAGAATCACTTCTTATTTAAAAAATTATTTAATTATATAAGCAATGAGGTTAATTTTCACCATATATTCATATATAACTGTCCAAGAAAATATATTAGGTTAGAATATTTAAATATTATTTTTTATATAAACCATAAATGGTTTCATCGTGATTATCTTACTGGGCTTTCTACTGAAATACCCTTATGTTTCATCCCTTTATATGCGAGACCCCAACCGCAATCTCTCCTCCTCCCTTAATTCTGTTGGCATCCTTACCCATTTAGCTCTCCTTTTGAGCTTTCCACCTCACCCCAGGACCCCCCTCCCTCATCATTCCCATGCTCAAAAATACCTCAAAATAGTGGCGCAAATTAAGACCACGTGGAAGTAATAGTGGCTGTGAATTAACCCCTGGTTTCCTCTACCATCTTTGATCTCTTGTAAAGATGTTAATTAGCGGTAATTGAGGCGAATTATGAGCCAACTTAATGTGTTGTTGCTCTCTAAGGAAGCGGCTGTGAGACTGGTCCTGCCCCTCTTTCCCCTCTATCCTCCCAACCCTTATTTTCATCTCTTTACACACGGCACTTTACAGACATGTAGTCCCTCTATACACTCCATTCAAGCGACTATAGGCTGCAGGGTGGATATAATTTGCATGCATTAAACAGAGAGGGTTTAATTAATCAGATTTCCTGACAATGTGTATTTTTACTTTCTCTAGACACCTCGGAAGGAAAGTATTGGGATACATTTTTTCTTATGCTCACAAGATATTGATAAATGCCGACGTTTCAAAACCTTCTGAAAGCAAAAAAGTAGTTTTACCAATGCCATACGGTATGTCTGTCCACCTGTCTGTCAGCTAGAGACGAGACGAGACTGTTCAATCAATTTGGCTAGAACTTGTTATCTAGGGCTTTAATAATGTCCCACCAAGGGGTTTTTTAAACTAGATATCCAACTTTAGATTTAGGGGTCGTTTACTATAAGGTAAAAAGAAAAGAAAAAACAGTTCTCTTGAAATCCGCTATAACGATTTTGATTTAATTTAATACTATACCTAGCCACTAATTATCACTATATACAAGATAGCGAGTGTCGTTTGTCGTTTTCTCATGAAATTGAATTTGAGAGTAATTTAGATAGGTAAATTCTCCAATTTTAATTATTTTTCCAAGGTGACCTGGTGGTCTAGGCGTAAGGTACAGACTTCTTTGCTTGAGGTACGGGGTTCAATTCTCTGTACCGGCACATATTTATCTAATTATCAAACCCTTCCTTCACCTCTGCCAAGACGTGTATTAATTACAACTTGTGAATGTGGGGAGTGTCGGGCCTCCACCGTGGTTCGGATTCCTCGTTAAACTGTAGGTCCTCCATTTCATCTCACAATCACCCTACTATTACACATTAACGTAGGTGCGTATAACCTGAACGGGTAGTAAGACGTGGTGCTGATAATAATAACATTTATTATTATTATTATTTTTACGCAACTATTTGAGATATGAATAACTTATCATTACAAAGTTGTGGAGATATTAAAGATACAATATTTTATATGAAATATATTTTATAAAACAGTCATTATCTTAGATATAAGCAAATATATATATATTATTTTTTATTTTTTAATTCAGGTATTTGAAACTAAATTTGATTCTATGGCTCGTTTGTGGCTAATTTTTCTGAAACAATGTTCTTAGTTCCTAATGCCATAGATTAAGTCACAGTATATACCTATAATATTATTTCATTTGTGATCTTTCGTGTAGTATTTCTACAACAATCTTAAAAGTTTTAAGTAATTTCATATTTAAGATAAAGAAAAAGGGAGAAAGTCTGTGTGGTGCACTGTACCATTTATTTAAATTTGTTAACACAGCCATAGCTACTATATTTAAGTATTAATGAATACCTTTTCTTTAACAATGATTTTATAAACCTAATTTTTCATCATTTATATTGATTAAACACAAAAAAAGACCGCAAGTGGGGCCAAGAATAAAATGTATGGAGCAGATAACAGAACGTGCGCAATTGAAAGGAAAAGAATTAAAGCAATTAAAGGAGGATGAATGTTGGAAGAATAGAGGAAGATGGAGGCATTTTACTAATTTGAGCAGGCAATAGGCTGTAAGCGGTTTATGACGATATTGATAAAATCAAGTAGGTATTTAAAAATTATAGAGCATTTTTTACGCCAAAAATGGTTTTATTAAATATCTTATATCTATAATAATAAAAGGAAGTGTTAATAATCTGTGTGTGTGTTTGTTTGTGATGCCCAGCTATATCTATGGCACGTAGAGAGCTGAAATTTTCAACATAGGTGGACCTCTAAGCCAAATTTTTAATTAGCTTTTTAATTAGCTTTTTAATTAGGCTATTTTTTATGAAAAAATTGTTATTCTGCTTTAGAATTACGTTTCAGGGATAACTGAGATAAAATTTTGAAGCATCCTCCTCAGAAAAAAAAAGTTTACGAAATCGACCCTAATTCTAAACCATTTGTTAGTGTGTGTGGAAGGGGGGGGGGAAGGGGGGAGGGGGTTATATAATTCTTATATCATAGTGATTCACGGGCAACGCCATGTGGTATTGCTAGTAATAATATAATTATATTGAATGGAAACTATATGTATTCAATAATAAACTATTATACTATGAAGTAATCAATCTGTCATTGTGTCATGTGCAACTAATCTACTTTACCCTTTCACTAAAAAATAACTGTAAAGATTGAGCTGAAATTTCGCATAGGCAGAACTCAGACGTTTGGTTAACATATGAATTAATTGAAATTATGTATAGCGCTTAACCTAAAACACTATCTCCACTTCCCAAAACCTTCCACCCTCCAGACGAATCTCCGGAACAACAGATGAAAGGGGGTCGCCTATATTTAACAATATACTTTGAAAATTTAACCACCCATTAAAATTAGTATCTATTTGTAAATCAAGAAACTGATACGTATTAATTACTGACACAACATATCAGGCTGCTTTAGTGGCGAGATGAACCACTATAAAATTAACTCTATCTAATGTATTTATTTGTGTGCCACATATTTTAGTACCCAATGATGCATAATTTAGAATAAATGCGCTAGCCTTAACGCGGGTATACTGTGAAAAAACATTTTAAGAAAACAACTCCTAGAACAACAGGTCCTAATTTGAACCTCGACCACTCCTATCGCTATCAATTCCGTTTATTGCAAATTTGTTTTGATTTTAAAAAGATGGATTTATTATAAAGGCAATCTTTTATAGTTATTTTTGTTTCAAAAATATAAATTTCAATATCTAAGTATTTATATTATGTACTAATTTTTTTTACATACATATTAAATTAAAATAAATTATCTTGGTTCCAAAACAAAAACAAATTAAGAACTGATAAGGATATTCTTGTAATCTTATTTTAAGTATTTGTCTGATAGATTCGAATTTTTTTTTAAGACACACCCCATGCGTATTATTTTCTTTCTTTGCCAATAGGCCGTATTTGGGTCTGCATCAGTCTGTTTACAACTTGATGTCATTAACACAATTAGTTTCTTCTTTACAGTTTCTTCTACTTAATGAAATTAAGGTATTATTTAATTGTTAAAATCAGTTACTAAAAACAGCAAGATATAGTTAATATATAACCATTTGTAAACAGAACGGAAAATAATTGTTCATAGGCCTGCTCTGTATTTACCACCCCTTAACCTATATTTCTTCGTACCAATGTTTTATATAACGCAATCATTTGATGGTGCGATATTTTATACAACGCGATAATTTGATAGTGCGATGTTTTACATAACGCGATAATATGATAGTGCGATGTTTTACATAACGCGATAATATGATAGTGCGATGTTTTACATAACGCGATAATTTGATAATGCGATGTTTTACATAACGCGATAATTTGATAGTGCGATGTTTTACATAAAGCGATAATTAGATAGTGCGAAGTTTTAGGCCTTTACAAGGCGATAATTAGATAGTGCGATGTTTTATATAACGCGATAATTGTGATAGTGCGATGTTTTATATAACGCGATAATTGGATAGTGCGATGTTTTATATAACGCGATAATTTGATAGTGCGATGTTTTTTAAACGCGATAATTAGATAGTGCTATGTTTTACATAACGCGATAATTAGATAGTGCTATGTTTTACATAACGCGATAATTAGATAGTGCTATGTTTTATATAACGCGATAATTAGATAGTGCGATGTTTTTGGCGGATCGTGACCTACACAATATAGGAGAACTCCCTGTATTAGTTTAAGATAAATTCTCTCGCATTAATAAGAAAAAAAAAATGAGAAAATCAGCTATATTTAGGTATTAAACCCCATTTTGACCTTCCTGGGATCAAAGCCTCACCCTTAAATATCATTGGTGACCAAGTATAATTCAAGTCTACCGCCTTACACTAATCGACCACCACTGCTTGTCTAATATAAATGTATTAATTAAAACCTTTTAATTTTCCTGATCATGCTCCTGTTTTACAAGCAAATTAAAATTTAAGAAGGATGTGTGTTAGCAATATTAAAATATTATAAAAAACATTATACTTCTATACATTTTAAGTGTCCGGCTACAAAAACACAAACACATTGTCACATTCAGCGGGAAAAGAGAGGAAAAAATCAACCAGAATTATTTAAATAATATTAGAGTAAGAAAAAATAAATAAAATATATTCCTAATGAGAACTAATGAAACCTTTACGTTTGTTTCAAATAAGTTATAATCAAATACATTAATTTCACGTGCTCCTTAGTGTACACACACTATAGTTTAAAAACCATTACTCTGTACCGGCGGTTGGACTCTTTAATCACTCGTTAACAAGACTGTACAGTCCAACACCTCATTTAAATTCCTATGGCAGATTGTATTTAATGACTTGAGGAAAAAACACATTGTTTTCCGCCAATGACTGTAAAGAGCCGCATGGACTTTAACCCGATTTTTTCAGGTGTAATAAAGCGGGATGGAAAATGGGTAAGAAGGAGGGTAGCTAAAACAGATTGTTTTAATGGTCTCATAGATTTACCTTAATAACCTACATTACATGTTGGTAGCCACTGTTAGATTAGAAGAGGTAAGGTGTTGGTAAGATGAGGGGGAGTGGACGCGGAGGTATTTTCAGGGTATTTCAGGCCGGGGAGTCCTTTTTGCTCAATGTGTCAAAAAGTAACTTTCAATAGAATATATGATAAATTATCGATAAGCCTGTTCTTATAGTTGGGTGACAATGCAATAACCACATAATAATAAATAAAGATATGTTACCACAAGAGACAAGAGGAATTATCAAACAGCAAAATTAATCTTTATCCTTAGATTATTAGTATTAGGTGTTCTGTCTCACGACAGGTCCATTTCTTTCGTTATTGAAATTATACTGCCGATTAGCCCTGTCTTCTGCCTTTAGATCCCAGAATTTTCTTCTTTCCTTCATGTAATCTAATATTTGAATCTTCCTTCTTCTTAAGTTTCTCTTTTTCTCAACCTTTTCTTCTATTACATCGTACAAAATGTTCAGTTCTTTCTAAGAATGTTTCCTATCCAGTTTGCTTTATAACGGAGAATCACATCCAAAATGGTTTTCTTCTCACCCACTCTTCTTAGAACTTCATTTGTCACTCTGTCTGTCCATCTTACTTTTTCAACTCTTATTGGTGACCTGGTGGTCTAGGGGTAAGGTGTCAGACTTCTATGCTGGCGGCCGGGGTTCAATCCTCGGTCCTGGCAAAGATTTATCTGATTACCAAACCCTTCCTTCACCTCTGATAAGACANAGATTTATCTGATTACCAAACCCTTCCTTCACCTCTGACAAGACATCTTGTGAATGTGAGGAATGCCAGGCCTCCACCGTGGTTCGGATTCCACGTTAAACTGTAGGTCCTCCATTTCATCTCACAATCACCCTACCATTACACATTAGCGTAAGTGCGTATAACCCGAACGGGTAGTAAGGCGCGGTGCTAATAATAATAATAATAATAATAATAATAATAATTCAACTCTTATTCAGCACCATATTTAAAAATTCTTCAATTATTTCTTTTCCATCCACCTAAGAGTCGAAGTTTCATACACTGTGAAGTTTCAAATGTAGTTTTAAATAAGCTAATTAAAAGGTAAGTGTGTGTAAATATATATGTCTACGTAATGTTTTTTAACGTACAGTCTATCAGATAGTTGAAGGACATTTTCCCAACATTACAAAATGTGAATGGGTCCAGTCCTAAACAATGTCATCACTTAGGATATTTTATGAAACCCTCACTTTTGACTGATGACGTATATTTCGATATCTCTAGGCAAAAGTATAGTGGAAATTTTGTCGTTTTTGGCTATGTCACAATCATTTTAAATTTAAAAATATTTAAGGTGGAAATAAAACACATTATTTTTATTTGAGACATTTATATTAAAATCTAAGTCTAGATGGACTTCAGTATTTATAGCTGGTAATATTGGACCCTATTGTAATGGCTCGCTGGCGCACGATCTGATTGTCAGCGGGCCGTTCACATGTATTCGTGCGAGCAACGAGTTCTTTTAAGGATATTGAGGTAAACTGCTGATTAAATAAATATTGAAAATTCAAAAAGAATATACAAGACTTGCATTATTAAAAATATATTAACACAGACAATAGTAGAATTAAATTAATTACTAAACAGCTCACCTAACTAGATAGAGAAATTATTAATTAAGTCTATATTATAATAAAATAATGGGGACACATAAAATAAAATGAGATTATATAAACAAATTAATTACTGTAAAACAAATAATAAATATTCAAATATTTAAATGCCATCTGTATATTTCACTTAAATCGCCACTTGTCCCCACGCACGACACACTGCGATGACCTGCAATATACAAACGCTAGACTCGACTACCCACTTACTGGACACACTGGCCCCCCCACTGGACACGTTAGAACCCTCACAGGATACGCTAGCCCACTCACTGGCCACTCAACCCATTCCCGTGCGCTCCAGCTCGAAAACGCCGGTCCATCCACTTAGCTAGCCTCGACTAAGAGTGGAATTCCTCTGGCCATCACCGACCGCGTATATATAGGGGTAGGAGTCAAAATCTGGAGACCTCCATTTCTTGGTTCGAAGAAAGCGCACAACTTCTCTTCCAGGAAAGCTCCCCCTTGCACGACTATAAGTTCCTTTACAATCAGTTTCACCCAGAAACCTGTTAGACAGTGATGGAGTGAGAGAGGAGGGAGGACAATAAACGTTGAAGAATTAGCTGTCCACACAGTCAAGAACTAATCTTGTTACACTATTTTAGGAACAATTCAATACGCGAACTTTTATGGTTGTTTATATAAAACATATTGGAAACCTATTTTCCAGTAAGCCTAGTGATTTCTTTGCAGATAAAATTTGTGTTAAAATAGACTATTCAATTGTACCACCCCCCTTCTCCTCTAATGGACAAGGGCAGGGGCACATGTACAATAAACTAAAGAGGGCAAGAAAACAACAAC
>CABFOV010012045.1:0-12251 GCA_902141375.1 Timema poppense | reverse complement strand
CAACACCCGCGCACCTCCCCTTATCTACAAGGTACTTACCCTTTCCATTAATTTCTCCGCCGCGCCTTAGTATACTGGGTTTTAGCCTACTATTGAGAGTGGTTAAGGGCATGAGTTGGGGGGTGGGGGTTGGTTAATTGCTAGTATCTTAACATTGTGGTTAGACCTCCACCTCTTTACAACGAACATTTGAAAGTGAATTGTTTCACGTGTAAGTGCTGTTATCACTGAAAACTGCAAATAGCTCTTTCCAGTGCCCAAGGACTCAACCTGGCTCAAAACGAGCACAGCGGATTTACCTTAAGGCTGAGTGTCTGGTTTATACTTTGTCTGTGGCCAAACCTAAACTCGATACTCAACCTCTCCGTCACCGACAATCTAGAACAGAGGACAAGCTCACAACTTTGTGAGCATTATAAACGGTGTAGGTAATTTTCTTTATTAGAACCGAGTTTTAAACTTTTCTTTTAAGACCATCCGAGTTTTCAATCAGTCGAATTGCATAAATTAAAATAAATAAATAAATAAATAAATTATAAAGGTTGCAATGTGGGTATGTTTCACACCATGCACATGCTTAGGGGCCGTCCTTGGCGGGTGGGGGTAGGGAGGGTTTAATATTTTCTTACATTACATTACACAGAGGGTCAGAATCCATCTCACACAAGTTTTTTTTTATCAATGTTTAAAGTGAGACAAAATCTAATATACATATTTGTCAAAAAATAAGTATATTAATTTTAAAATTTCACTTATACTTCATTTGCTTATGATGTGTTGCACCTAGTTTTACTGCAATTAAAGCATTCTAAAATTTCATATCACTTGCTTTATTACTAATACTTATGTCTAAAAAAATAACTAAATTATTAAAATGATCTAATTTAACAAATCATAAAATATTACTTAAGATATAGGGGAAGGGAGGGGGTGACAGAAAATCTTACGATCCCTTACGTGGAAATAGGGGGGTAAAAATCATGAAAAAAAAAGCCTTACGTAATTGAAGGACGGCCTCTTAGAGTGACGTTAATCCCTATGGCGTGACAATTAATTGAAGGGGACACCGTAATTTTGGACAACCCCCAAATAACTGTTGGTACCCCGGTGTTGACAATGTCTTCTCTACGTCCCCCTTCCACCCCCTCCCCACCACACACCTTTCACCTCACTCGCTCGCACCCTTGTAGGTCCCGAGAGGACAACTAAATCGTCGTTACGCTGACGTCTTGTGGACGCTCTCTGAAAATGTGAGTCGAGGGGAATCTTAAAGTACGCCGTCGTGCCCTTAACCCCCTTTAACCTCCCCCCTCCCCCATCTTCCCNCCCCCTTTAACCTCCCCCCTCCCCCATCTTCCCCTCTTTTGCCCACTGGCATCTTTTGTGTTCATTTCCCCGCGCGCGTACTAGGCTAACTTTATATCGCATGGTCTTGGTGGATCAAAGCCATAAGAGTCCAAATGCTTATCAGTATCACAGTCAGTAACGCGTCGGCTATTGAAATAAGGATCTCGGGTTCAATTATCACCAACACCAACATATTTATCATTAATTGAAATTGGGTTTTCCCCTTTCACAGTGATGACTCAACGGCCAAATGAACGGGTGTTGTGTGTTTAGAATTAAGTTTGTTTGTAATTTGTGTGCAGATATAATCAGTCGGCTCAGAAAGTGCACATCTAATACCCTAAACTAAAAGAGAAAATCCTGAAGTTTTCGGTTGTCACGCAGACATAAGCTTTTTTAAATGTCTTCAATTAATTTGCCGCCCGCACCATTGGCCACGAAAGGGGTTGGTCTAATAAAATCTGGTTCGCCGTTGATGGGAAGGCCAGGGTCAAAGTCCCGTCCGTTTTATTTAGCTCAGTTTTCCACAAATGGTTCCCCCATCTTCTTCCACGCAATTGCGGATTAACTAAATCTACCTTTTCATCCCTACCCCACAATTGTAAAATATACCTATAACCCGGTTGGATAGTAAATACGCGGTGTAAATAAAACAACAGCAAGGTGATAACTGTTTACCTTGAATTGAAAACTATTTAACAAATAAATAAGCTTAAATTTCAATTGGATTGGTAAACACCTCAAGTATATTTTATATTGACATATTAATAGATAAGGATACAAATAAAAATCATTAATCCTAATATTTTATAGATGTAAAACGACACAAGTAAGATAAGGAGGAACACACAGGGGAATCATACCTGGGACCATGAATTCAGTGGTAAGTTTCACTATACACTGAGCTACATTATTCCTGCCTCTAGCCCAGTGCTGGGCAAACTTTTCGGGGAGTGGGCTAAAAAAAAGGTCAGGTGGGCTAACACAGTTTATTAAAACGTTACAATGGTACATTTTACAAAACTATTGTAAATTTAAGTCCTATTAATTATTAAATGGATTTGTATTATAATGATATCTAATTCTAATACAATTTGAGCTGTCTATATTATTTAACAAATACTGAAATAAAACAGATACTTATCACTACTTGAATGAAGGAGTGTGTGAGGAGTGGAACTGTGTAGTTTAAAAAAAAAGTTTTTCATAGTTTGGTTCCAACTGGGACGAGGTGACTCTCAGAATGACCCTCTATCAATCTGTTTCTAACGCTACTTTTTCGAAGTTTCAAGATAGAAAACACTTGTCAATATATATGACGATGCAAACATGGTAATAACCTCCTGGGAATGAGATATAAAATTTGGGAAACTTTATTTCGAGAAGGACTTGTATAACTCAAGTTTTGGGACGTTGAGAAACAGCTTCTTCAATTTTGTGTTACATTGCAATACAATTAAATCAAGCTGAATGTCTAGTTTCACTGTTTCGCGATCCACACTAAATGACATACTGAGATAAGATGAATAAATGTCGGCAGACAGTCCCCTACTACTAATTAATGGTTACTCTCAACCAAATGTTAACATTCCAATTTCATGGATGGTTTGCTTAGTCTGTTATTTAATCTTTGGACATTGATCACTAAACTATAAAATAGAAATAAGAACAAACGAGTGTGAAATGCATTTTGTTTTTGTTTTCCACGTTTATTAACATTTAAAAAAATCGGAGTTTGGAATCCTTTCATGGGCCCCATTGAACCTGTCCACAAGCCACTGACGGCCCATGGGCTGTACTTTGCCCATCACTGCTCTAGCTACTTTGTACAGGATGTAATTCATTAACAAATCCTAACTGGAAGTAAGTTAATTTTTAAACGTTTTACATGAACATAAAATAAACTCGGCTTGGTATTATATAGGCATATGCAAATAATTAACATACACATTACATCAGGACACAACTTACAAAATAAATCAGCCTTGGCGAGTACGCGTAATACTACACATATTGTCCTAGCACCTATATATGGCCACCAATTAGTTGAATAAACTCATATACAAAATAATAACTATATTCACTATCCCCACCAGGAATATAACCTGGATTCCCTAGAGTAGTGGTTGACTACTCTACAATAACCTCTCAGGGAACGGTGTGTCTTACGAGGCAAAGGTTATCGTCTCTCTCTCTCAACTATACTTGGTGACAATCTCTGAAGGAACTGCAATCTTATCTACTCTCTCCCTTAACTATAGTTAGTGACAATCTCTGAGGGAACTGCTGGTCTTATCTTCTCTCTCTCTCTCAACTATACTTGGTGACAATCTCTGAGGGAACTGCTGGTCTTATCTTCTCTCTCTCTCAACTATACTTGGTGACAATCTCTGAGAGCTGAAGGTATTATCTTCTCTCTCTCTCTCAATTATAATTGGTGACAATCTCTAAGGGGTCTGCAGGTTTTATCTGCTCTCTCAACTATACTTGGTGACAATCTCTAAGGGGTCTGCAGGTTTTATTTGCTCTCTCAACTATACTTGGCGACAATCTCTGAGGGGTCTGCAGGTTTTATCTGCTCTCTCAACTATACTTTGGTGACAATCTCTAAGGGGTCTGCAGGTTTTATCTGCTCTCTCAACTATACTTGGTGACAATCTCTAAGGGGTCTGCAGGTTTTATTTGCTCTCTCAACTATACTTGGCGACAATCTCTGAGGGGTCTGCAGGTTTTATCTGCTCTCTCAACTATACTTGGTGACAATCTCTAAGGGGTCTGCAGGTTTTATCTGCTCTCAACTATACTTGGTGACAATCTCTAAGGGGTCTGCAGGTTTTATCTGCTCTCTCAACTATACTTGGTGACAATCTCTGAGGGGTATGCAGGTTTTATCTGCTCTCTCCACTATACTTGGTGACAATCTCTGAGGGGGCTGCAGGTATTATCTGCGCGCTCTCTCTCTCTCTCTTAGCTATACTTTGTGACACTCTAAGGAAACTCTAGGCCTTGGTTTACTGTCGGTGTTTTAAAAAAGAATGCTGCTTTGCAAGAGGCGTAGAATTTGGTGAAAATCAAATAAACCAGGTACAAGAGAATTGAAACGCTATTACTCTACAATGAACATGTAGTTCTTTTAGAGGCTGTAATGGAGTGTAAGAACTTAGTAATGGAGATGGGCATGTGTGCTTTAGTATGTTTTGTTATTTATAAACAGCTCTAATGGGCATTAAGGCACGTAAAATTTAAAAAACGAGTATTTACTGACTCCCAAGTCTCATAGGTAAGAATTGAAGAATAGCACCACTGGCCCTAGTAATAATACATTGATGTTCGTGTGACAGCTCGCTTGTGTTAGCCATTGTTGCCTCCTGACGAATGTTTTTCCAGGAAACTCCAGGGGCGTGGAAAATCAATAAAGCCCCTACATTAACCTGACTACCATTATTACAATTATTATTATTAATATAATCATCGAGACACTTTGTTCCCTTATATTTCTGACCGTCCTTAGCAACTAATAGAGAAAATATACACAAGCTTTCTTGCATTTCCTACGGCAAGAACAATATTTTCGCGATGAGGTATTTGTTATAAGAACTATGAAGCTTCAAACCCATTAAAACATCCTTAATTTCATTAAAATGTTGTATTGTGACCCTGTTATAATTTATTTATTTTTAATATAGGTTTTTAACAATTTACTTTAATATTAGAACCAACATTTTGCGTGAAACTCTCTTAATTATAGGCTAATTTTACCTTTACAATTAGATATATATATAATTTTTTTTAAATTATTAAACTTAGAATGTAAGGTTTTTAATGATACAAGGACATGTTGATACCTCTTGCCTCCATTTTGATGTGAACAATATTTTAAAATAACAAAGTACTTGTTTACATCGCGTCTCTGCGGTATATGGCCCCATTAACGTGCCAATGTTCCATTTTCAAAATTTCTTGACAACAAATACTGCTCACAATCTCTTGTAATAATATTAACTATAAGTAAAATATTATAAACAGTAAAACACATTCTAAAATTTAAAGAAAACACGAAGACATAAAAAAATGTTTAGTCTCAGTAATATTTTACAATATTAAATATTGAGGTGACATACTTCATAAAAAGTAAAATAATGTAATAATGTACATTGTTTGATTTTAAATTCAGTTTCAAACATATTTTTAATAAAATAAAATGTTAAAATGGAGCTCATCTGCAGAAGAGCACCCTTAAGTCGCACACGCTTTATGGTTGAACTTATAATTATTTAAATATGCTAATGTTTTTAAAAGACTATTAGTCTTAAATACATTTAATGAAAACATTTCTAATATTTGTATTTATTTGCTACGCAATTTAAGACATTATATTAAATAGTCTATATAACAATTTGTGTATGAAATATTTTGATCAATTTTGTACGAACTTCAGGTACTATATTAAGTTTTAGTACTTTCCTCTTACATAAGTCAATTTTTTTGTTTAAATATCAAAGAGTGATGTTAGTTGCGCCTAATATACACTACAAAGGTAGGTATATAATTAAAACCAAACCTAAAGAAAAAAGAAATATTATAATATTAAAAATATTTCACTTTCACAATTTGGTGTTGGCAGAAATTATTGTGCCAGAGATAAGCCTAACCATATCTTATGCTGGGTAGTAACTAGGTCGAATATGTATTTTATTATAGTTTCTACAAGTGATTAAGGCGAGTGGGAACATTAATTAATGGACTCGAAATTACAGTGAACTCCAAATCAGGCGTATCTCACCCACCTTTAAGGCCCACCTCAACTAAAACTATAATATTCCATACACACCTAAACATTTTGATATTAATTTAAAGCCAGCAACTATCAACAACAATATTTGTCCAACCTCCCTGTCTAGGGGTCAGCGCCACTGGCTATTGGTATAAAGGTCCCGGGTTTGATAGCAGATAGTACCATAGTTAGTTTTCACGAAAGGGGAACTGTTCCTATAATCATCATGGTCTGGTTATTCAGGCTTAAGTTAGGATTAAGGTTTCCACTGGCTCCACACTTTCATCATCACATCATCTTGTGACGTGTACACAACATCCAAAGTACACCCTGGGCAACGTTCCGTTCCCACAGAGCTGCTAAAAGCTTACATACAAAACTAGATACTGCATGTCTTAAGGTCAAATATATCATACTTTCCCACTTCAATAGCCAAATTGTCTAAGGCGTCATTCTCATGTTGGACTGGCATGCTAAAGATGAAATCATGGATCGAATCACCCTGGATATATTTAGGGTGGTTTTTCCTAAATGGTTTCCCACTTTTCTTCCATACAAATGCGGGTAAGTTACCTCTTAAGTGTTTCCTTACCCTACCTTACCGCACTAGCGAAATTTATCATATATGTTTATAACCTGAACAGGTAGTAAGACGCAGTGATACAAACAAATATATATGCTATAATATTATTTAGCACCGCGTCCTACTACCCGTTCGGGTCACTTATGTACTAATGATGCTAATAGTTTTATGGATGAGGAAGGTCAAATTTATAGGAAGTGAACTCGCATTCACGTGGAGGGAAAGTGAAAAACCCTTTTGGATAAAAACCATTTCAGCACACCAAACCGAAATTTGAGCCTTGATATCCCCGTCATCGGCAATCTATTCTACTGCGAGAATAGCGCATAAGACCATGCGGCCACCAAAGTAGGCTGTATGTAATATGTTTAGAAATAGTATACACACACATATTCATTTTAAAGTTAAACCCTTCATATAAAAAAGAAAATACGATTAAGGGATTTTAAAATCCATTTTATCCCACAGTTCCATATTTGGAACATAGGTAAAAGTGAATTTGATAAAATTATATTAATGCTATTCATAGACCCTCTCAATCCTATTGTTTCATTAATAGAACTTTAATTAATTATTATAAGCCTATATTGAGTATATAATAGTTTAAAGCCTATTGCAGCAAACTATTAAAATATGAGCTTAAAGCCCTATGCAACCAAATACTATTGAACGATTTTTAATTAACATTATAATATCTCAGTAAGTATCACAATGATAACAATAGTTAAGAAAATATAATTCAGTTATAAATTTAATGGAATGAATAATACGATATAATTGAAACGGAACTATGTGATTGGCTCTACACCGTATAAAACCTTCATAACACTTTTAAATAGCCCTTCCTTTCATATTAGATAAATCCTGTTCGGGCCAGTGTCGAGAAGATTAGAACCTTATTCCATCTTCCATATTTGTCATATATATTGTTCTTATCCTTAATTTTTCATACAAATATATATATATATAAATATAAATATATATATATATAATATAAATATATATATATATAATATAAATATATATATATATAATATAAATATATATATATATAAAATATAAAATGAATATATGCACTTAAGTCTCTTATATTTAAAATTAGAAAATACAGCTAAAATTATCAATCTATACCTCTCAAAAGTATCATATCTACACCATAACTTTCTTACCTTATACCTTCATTATCTCTGGCATTTTTATAACAAGTCGGGGAAGCTTATATATATTTTCACCTCATATTTACACGATTTTTTTAAACTTTCAAACAGTATTTTCACGAATATGTCGTGAAACTCATCACAGCCATAATTTTTTTGGTGGAATATGTTATCATGCCGAACTTTATCACATTCCCGTTAAATTAATTATAATGTCAACAGTCACTTGGCTTATTTAATTTCTTATTATTTTATAGGTAGCTGTATTGTATTTAGCCATGTTTGTAATATGGTGTGTTCTCTTCCATGTGAGACCTGACGGTAATGACAGTGAGCATTTAAACTAGTCGGAAATCAATAGTGCACAGAAAGCAGCCATCAATAAGGAACGGGGGATTAAAAAAACAGTCAAAGAAAATATTCTCATAAGCATACCACTTCTTTTTTTTTTTTTACAAATATGTAAACTCTCCCACTTTTAATTAGAATATAGATAATTTGTAGCATAATCCAACATTGACTTTCTAACAATTGTATTTATTGTATTCTTGAAATTTTATTTGACTAGAACCTCTTATATTTTGAATGTATTAATTTATATATTATCCTTGATGTTTGTATTTTTAACATGTCTTAAATGTTCTTTTTAACTGTTTTAAATAATAATTTAAATTTCACAATTTCATATCTAATTTATTTTGTCATGCCAAAAATTATCATACATAAATAATTGCATTATTAATTTTAAAATGTTTTGACTGTTTTCTACATTTTAAACTAAATCACATCTTTACTTTCTATTATATCATATTTATTCCACTAAAATTATGACTAAGTTATATATTCATAAATCGTTTACTATAGTATGTGTTTAAATATAAACGCAGGCAAATCTTATGATATGAGTTTAAAAAGCAGTGCACCTAAATACAGGGTATTTCGATCGCTTTCAGCTCCTCAGTTTCCCTTATATATTTCAAACTAATGGATGTAAATTGGTGTATGAGAAGTACTCAGGGGCCGGGAGTAAGTGAAACACCCTGTATTATAGGATGCGCTTAAAGCCCACCGTGGCCAAATATTACAATATGAGTTTAAGGCCCAACGTAGCCAAATATTATAATCTTTTTTAAAGATCACCACAGCCAAATAATATTATTATATTAGTTTCCAGCCCACATCAGCCAAACATTATTATATTAATTTATAGTCCTCATTACCAGTTATTAAAATATAGCCCATCGCAGATAAATATTATCGGTCTTCAAAACACTCTGAATATATATATATCCATACCCATTCTGATATTAATCTTACTTTGTTTTCACATCTGTTCGAGATGTACAGTTGTTGCTTCCAAAGTCTCGTCTCTTTGGGTCGACTTAATGTCATCCCTTATTATTTTCTACCCTCTCAAAGCCTGGAGGCCGTTACGAGGGAGACCACGACCGAAGCTAAAGAACTAATTTTCGTGTTGTGTGGACCTTTATGGCATTCCCTCCGTCACCCTACAGCCACCCTGCGGTCGCCTTTATTAGCTCGCGGAGTGATACACCGCACGCTCTTGAGGGTGATACCAATATGGCGCCTGAACTGGACCAAGCTGTGTCCATACAATGTGAAGTCTGACCATGATACAACGAATATACGGAAAAGAGTTCAAATCTTGATGCATAACTTAGAAATCTATGTACTGTACTTAGCCTGGTGAGATCTCGAAGGATAACTTACAAAGCCATTATTATCTTTGCTTCTCATCATTAAATATTGAAACAGAGAATAAAAATATAAATTATGCCTCCCATGACTAAATCTTGTTGCATAGTTTAGGAATAAAAACTTTCCAAATCTTAATCAGTTGTATTGAAAGTGATTTTCAATCCTCTTTTCAGCCTATTGAGGGTGAAATTACTTTTTTTTAAATATAAATAAATCTGACCGTGAAATGAAGCGTTGAATTAACTATGTGTGATTTATTGTTCCTCATTTTGCGTGAATGAACATAGAATTCAATGGAAGAGGAGTTTCATCCACCCTTATATATTTTAGTAATAATTTAATTCATGCGTTATGCAACCCCAGGAAACAGTGATTAGATAAGTCAACTAAAATTTCGGGTGGTTCTTGATTTATCCTATCTGGTGGCTATGGTAGTTTAGTTCTATGTATGTTTTCATTCTGTTACTCAAATCATATATTAATTAGTGTTGTTAATTTCTAGTGTTTACGATTAAATATTGTTGTTCTGGTTTAAGTCAATTTATGGGTCGTGTCTTTAAACATCTCTTTATTTAAATAATGCACTCTAAATAGTATGATAAAATAAAAACACACAAACAAAAACTAAGTTGGGGTTGTAATGACATTCAGTACCATAAAATAAATGTATCTAAAGTGAAGGGATGAGTAAATCTACTAACGCCTACAACACACAGTGATATGTGAGACATTTAAGTTAAGCGGGTCATATACTATTAAATTATCAGGCGCTACCCAATATTTTAGTGCTGAGCGTTTCAGTCGTTTACATCTCCCTCGGCCCTTAGAAGTTAAATTTGATCTGAGGTTGATAGGTGTACTTACATGAAGGTTGGGGTTTAAATTTTAGTAGGGGTAATAGAGGAGGTTTTCAAAATCCCTTTCTAATAATAATTCAAATATATTTCATTTCAACTTCCCTCCTCACCCTTACTCCTTAGACTAACTCGCTAATAACCCTTATTTTGATGAATTTAAAAATAGCAGCTTTGTCCACGTGCCCACCGATTTGGGTTTATAGTTAAATTACAGCCATTTGAAACTGAACTCTGGCCTTCCTCTAAGTTGTGCTAACTGCTTGCCTACCTTGGCTTTACTTTTCGTCTCTAAGAAATTATGATAGTTGTTCTAAGCCCGTATTTCTCTCGTAATGATTTAGAACCTTCAATAAAAATAAAATATCAACTCTAGAAAGTGAGTTTTGTAGTTGTTTTGTGAAAAAGCAGCCTGCCATTCGCAGCTACCGAAGACAAGTGCATCACAAGAAAATACCTCGAGGACCTAAAACATCCTTTGAACACACATAGCTTGAACTGCTTTTAAACCCTGGTTGAAATCCTTCGGTAACAACGTTGAGGTAGGGGTAAAAAGTGAGAGGGGAAGAGTGAGTAAAGACTGGAGAAGGGGTGAAGGGGAGATGAGAAACAAAAGAGTGTACAAGATGGATCGGTCGCGGAGACAGAAAGCTATCCGCGCAATGGCAAACAAGAAACCCTCCACGCGTAGAAAAAGAAACGACTAAACGAGAGCTGCCGAGAGAGTGGGAGAGACCAGAGAAAAGAACATTTCTTTTTTTAAAAAAAGAAAGGGGGGAGGGAGATTCAAACAGAAGAGAAGTAAAGAAATGCCGTTTGTCAACAAGTGAAGCTCTTGAAAAGTGTGCGTTTAGGGAGACAACAATCTAACATCCTCGATTGTAATTGTAAATATTCAGAACAGCTAATTAGTAATATATATTTGGGAAAAGGTACAGGAATGGTGGATAGAACACATATGAATGTAACGAACAGAATATGGCTGTTGCAATGAAAAGAAGAACCCAGCACACTTGACTATACATTGCTGCCATTGGATAAAGAGTTATTATCTGCCTCTTTAAAAAAATGAATGGTCACCACCCAATCCCCCGACCTATGTTTCATTCGGTCGGAAATCATCAGGAGAGAGTGTGAAAAGAGCAATGCAACTTCCTAAAAAAAGAAAACCAAAAACACAAATTGGGGAAACAGGAAAGAGCATCTAATTAGTCATTTACATACCCCTAACGGAGGTCATCTAGTATAAAGCGTCAGGTTTGCAACTAACTGGACTGTTGATGATGAGGGGATGTTGAGGTTTAAATCTTGATCAGATAAACTAAAGGAAATTTTTCTTTTGTGATGTAGCTTTCCCGTCCCCTCTTCACGTTAATGCGGTTGTATTTTTTCAAAAAGACCTGGTGTCATTGACCAAGATGTTAAATAATTTTGGTTATGTTATTAAATTGGTATATTCATCACCAAGGTTATTAAAGACCTAATCTTAGGGGCTAGGATTGGGAGGGTCACTTGGAGTAAATACACCCAGATTAGCGAGGATAAGGGATGGACAAACCACAAGGAATACATCACATGTGAAAAACAACCCTGAATGTACCCAGCCAAGATTCAAGCCTTAACCTTCCCCTCTCCAGAAACCAAGTTTTTCTTCCTCTTATGATGTTTTAAAACGCTTGAGCAATGTTGTTATTATTATTATTATTATTATTATTATTATTATTAGCACCCGTTTGGATTATATGCACTTACGCTAATGTGTAATGGTAGGGTGATTGTGAGATGAAATGGAGGACCTACAGTTTAACGTGGAATCC
>CABFOV010012043.1:0-12257 GCA_902141375.1 Timema poppense | reverse complement strand
CAGAGGTGAAGGAAGGGTTTGGTAATCAGATAAATCTTTGCCGGGACCGAGGATTGAACCCCGGACCCCAAGCACAGAAGTCCGACACCTTACCCCTAGACCACCAGGTCACCCTCTCTTAGTAGACTGGACTGCTGATGACGAGGAAATCGAGTTTCGAATCAAGGTCGGGTGTAGTCAGAGTGGCTTTTCCAAAATGGCTTTCCAATCACCCTTTACGAAATTGCGGGTACACTTGCTAGAAATATAACCTTCATAACCCCTAAAACCATTAGCTTAATTAAGTGTATAACCTGAACTGGGAGTAAAGACGTGGTGCTAAAAATAAGTTAAACTGTAAATAATTTAGTGCATGTATGATGTGTCATGTTTTCACCAATCACAGCCTTGTATACTTTGTGTTTGCTTCCAATATTATATTTGAACAATAATGTCATCCTATATCCTAAAGAAAGTTCACGATCCCCCATTTTATTGTTCTACAATATTTTCGTTACTTTGTCTCATTTCACACCACGCAACGATCACTATCATGTAAATGTAATCGTGTTTTCAAACAAAACTTATCTGCTGGATTGAGAAAGAAGGAATCTTTAAATTAGCTTCTTGTTTGATGAATTACAAATGGTCCAAGTCAGAATTGGCCGTGACAAATAATTATAGTATAACAAATACATGGATAAGCTTTGTGAAATTAGCCAACATGCTATGGAAAGTGTAACAAATACTATCTGATTAAATTCAATATAAGTAAAAAATTTCACTTTATAGAACATGTTAAGATTTGAATATAATATACATATTCATAATTGTTGGTTGTAATGTTGGTTCCACTGTGGCCTTGAGTGCATCCCATCCAGGTGTTAACGTACGAGTGTAGGAAACGTGAGCTAATGGCAGTTATTTTTGTAGTTTTTATAACAAAACACTTTTTTAAGCCAAAATAAATAAAATATTGCTCCAGTAGAAACATACGAGTAGACTGATTTTCTTCACATAGTGACGCCAACAGTGGTTGAATATCTGCCATGAGCATAGTGGCATTAGATGAGAAACTTTTTAAATTCCTTGACGGATACTAAAAATCTGTCAACATGTGAAAAAAAATAAAACTCTGTGTGTGTTTACTGGATAATATTATTATTATTATTATTATTATTATTAGCACCGCGTCTTACTACCCGACCGGGTTATACGCACTTACGCTAATGTGTCATGGTACGGTGATTGTGAGATTAAATGGAGGACCTACAGTTTAACGTGGAATCCGAACCATGGTGGAGCCCTGGCATTCCCCACATTCACAAGATGTCTTGTCAGAAGTGAAGGAAGGGTTTGGTAATCAGATAAATCTGTGCCGGGACCGAGGATTGAACCCTGGACCCCAGCACAGAAGTCTGACACCTTACCCCTAGACCACCAGGTCACCTACTTGATAATAATTTGAGTAATTTGGAAAAAAAAAATTGTTTCTATAAAAACTGCAAAAAAAACCCCAAACAAACAGCCCTTTATTCACGTTCCCTTATAGCTCATTTAAAGGGGAACAAGTATATTGGGATCAAAGGATATGGAAGCTATAGGGTGGGAATTAAGATAAGCCTATATTAAAGTTAAACAAGTGTATGTACAACACATCCCACAGTGCGTATAAAATGGTTTACTTCACCGACTTGATTTCACATAGCCTTCCAAAATGAGGGGATTGCGATGTAATAAAATACCTCTCGATATTGTTTCTTGACAACCAATCAATTCACCACCTACTGCTGAGGTAGCTCAGATGTAAACACACTGTGATTCTCTTGAAATTGAATGTGGGGAATGCCAGTCCTCCACCGTGGTTCGGATTCCACGTTAAACTGTAGGTCCTCCATTTCATATCACAATCACCTCCCTACCATTACACATTAGCGTAAGTGCGTATAACCCGAACGGCTAGTAAGACGCGGTGCTAATAATAATAATAATAATAAATAATAATAATAAAAAAACTCTTGAAATTCACGATTGGCCTCTACAATATTTGTTGCATTAACTGAACAAATCTGAGTACATTTACCTATACGAGCCATGAAACGTTTTCAGGCTCCAAGGTAACTTCCTGTGATCAGGTTACTAACATTTTATGAACTGCCTTCGTTGTAAAGCAATTTTAGACTGATATGCAGGTTTTTACTGTGATGTTTCCACGTTGACGACCAGGAAGGACTTACAGTGGATCACAATAGTCAACTCCAGTGTCTAAGAATGGACGCATTGGTTGTAATATTTTCTGTGGTAGATCACCCATTATTTGAAGTGTTAGGGCTTACCTTGAAACATTTGGCCCAAGGGTAATCTATTCGATGAGTTAAGCTACGACCATTTTACCGGCCAATAGTCCTACATTATGACTGCAAGTAGTACTAGTGGATCCACTTTTAGTTATTTCACATGTTTATTTTGTACCAGGTGACCTGGCCGTCTAGGGGTAAGGTGTCAGACTTCTGTCCTGGCGGCCGTGGTTCAATCCTCGGTCCCGGCACAGATTTATCTGATTACCAAACCCTTCCTTCACCTCTGACAAGACATCTTGTGAATGCGAGGAATGCCAGGCCTCCATCGTGGTTCGGATCCCACGTTAAACTGTAGGTCCTCCATTTCATCTCACAATCAACCTACCATTACACATTAGCGTAAGTGCGTTTAATCCGAACGGGTAGTAAGACGCGGTGCTAATAATAATAATACTATATTGTATCAATATATATAAATTATTTTTACATTTATTTGATGTATCCAACTTGCAATTTCTGAACAGACTGATTACATCAGCACATGACATTTTTAATAGTATCATTTCTGGCCAATCTGTCCTCAAATATGTGGGCATAATAATTATGCTCTCTCGTGCTTATAAAAATCCTAAAATATTTTCTATCAGCAACTCTCACAAACCCAGCCATCTCTAACATTGTTTAAACAACGCTAATTCTAAATTTACACAATTTGATTTTTACCTTAAAAGGAGAACCAGAATTAGAGAGTTGTTTAAGGAACACCCGTATAATTAATTAATATCTGTTGATTTATTGTGAACTGTTCCTTGAAAATAATAATCCTATGTATTATCTATGTGTTCAACATACCTTTTTCTCAACCAATACAAAGCCTACAGCGATGAATACGATATCAGTGGGTATGATTGTTTACCGATTTCTGACATAGCTTACTCAGTTTAAGTTAAAACACATTGTTTGCTTAAAATTTAAGTTAAAAAATATAACAATATTTGTATGGATTAATGAAAATAAACTTTATTTGCTATTTTGTGAATACACTTCACTGAGTATTTAATTTCAACAACCCAACAAAATACTAAATTGTTTGGAGTGGAGGAGAAGGTTGAATGTGCGAAAGTTTCGCAAGGGCTTACTGGTTATTATTATTGAGGCAAATATTTATTTCTTGCTTTCTTCCTTACCATGTTTTAGCTATTTGTTTATTATAATTACCTGTATGCAAACTTGATACATTTATTGTTTTGAAATTTTAAACTATATGCTCTTCTGTATTTTCAGTGTTAACCTGTTAGAGAATTCAACTGTTGACTAGAAATTTAATAAATTAAAGTGAAATGAACTATTTTAAATCTTTCTAATATTATTATTAATATGAATATACACCATAAAAAATAATATGTTATAATATTATTAATATTTCCTTTTATACACCTCATATGAATGTTTAGTTATACTATCAGTCTCATACAAACTTTATCTTAACACTGGTACGTAAAAAGCATAAAATATCCATTTTAACCTCTTAAAACTCGTGAACTATAATGACTTGAAATCGTTGAGTCACTATATATAGCTTGTTAAAATGGTGCAATAAAATCTTTTAAGTCGAATGATCTTAAGGGTAGGTAAAGTCTTTCTTAAAACGTAATTAATTTTTTTTCAAAGATATGATACATAATATGAGAAATTTCGTGCCATTGTTTCGTACCATTTGTTTGAATTGTATCTACACAACTGTCCGGTCCACTGATAAACCAGGAATTTCCTTTCCTTTCACAGTGCCGACACAGTTGCCACATCCTCTAGAGCCGCTAACGAACACTTGAATCACTTAGGATGCCAAAGTTCCAATTAAGTGTGGATGTGAGACTCCTTCAACATTCTATACCACCTCATTGAACCATAAAAAATATAGAACTATTCTAAAATGAAAAAGTGAAATGAAATATCCTCTTTTACACATCCATGCCCCATATTTTGTCTATAACTAACCCAGATTAGTATTCCCTATCTATATATCTACAGGAATGTGTATGTAAGATATTAAGATGTATGTATGTATGTAAGATATTAAGATGTATGTATGTATGTAAGATATTAAGATGTATGTATGTATGTATGTATGTATGTATGTATGTATGTAAGCATGCATGTATGTGTATTGTGTGTGTAATAAATAAATATACTAATGTGTTTATGTTATTATATACATATATATATATGTATATATAAATGTATTATGCATACATATATGTATATAATTTAATTTTAAACATATATATTTAAATATATAATGTTAAAAAATATAGATCTAGATGTATATTTTTAAAAGTATTTTATTTAAAAAATGTATGTCTATTTGTTTAGAAAATTCCAATACATCATATGCATAGCTTTTTGACGAATATCGAGAAATAACGTTTTCGTTTTAGAACGAAAAAAAAAAAATGATAGAGAAGGTCTTTTATATTTGTATGTTGTGCTTGCATCTCGCATGTGACTTGACATCAGTCACAAGTCAAGATGCCAGGTCTACTGGGGACGTGCGGTGATGTGGTAGGAGTTTGTACGGCTGTGGGGGTGAAAAGGGAGGTACTCCTAGCTTTGAAAGGGGATCGGTTGGAAGGGGGTAGGGGGGGTTTTAGACACGGGGAAGAGGCCGAAGAGGCCAACTGTGAAATTAGAGCCGAGTCCTCTGGCAACCTCACCCTTCGCCCCCACACCCGCCAAATCCCTTCAGCTCCGTGCGCCCGTACCAAGACACAAGACTACGGCGACGGCGTTCTAGTCGACGGTCGTCGACGTTGCAGGAACGAAAGGAGAGAGGAGATGCAATTTGCGGTATTCAATTTGGGGCCCAAAGCGCGTACAGCTATACTGCCATCTGCCTGTACATGTTTGCATCTCTCGAATATAAACCCTCTTATTTTGAGTCGGAAAGGGGGAGTATGGCGTGTACTTTAAAGGGGTTGTTGGTTGGTGGAGGTGGTTTCGAAAGGTTGAGTTACACGATGAAAAGGATTCCTTTTATAGTACAGGGATGGAGATAAATTCCTTTACTGCAAAACTATAAAAAATAACTTATAGTAAAAAAGGAGAGTTAATTTTATTTTATTTGTTCATAACTTTCTTTACACAATTTAATACATTTTACAATGTTAGTACTTTCAATGTCGTAATATTTACGAAATATCCAAGGAATTTATAAAATCTTACTTTTTTTAATATATCTATTATTTTAGAGTTTTCATTTAAGATGTTAAAATAAAAGGAAATAAAAAATATATAGTATAAAATTGCAGTATTTACATTTTATGATATAAATATGTTTGAACCGCATGTAGTGAACTTTTTGTTTAAGGTGATATTAGGAATGTATACATGAATAAAATAATGAGGACTAAAGGAGACTCCGTTTTATAGTATTCGTACATCTGTGGAAGTGAAAGCCCATGTAAATGCTTAAAATGTATTTTATTATCCTGTTTTCTTGTATTAGGTGATTTAAGGTGGGATGAAGAGGTCGCGCGATTAAAGGTTCCATTCATACAGTTTTTATAACAAAAATATTTTTGGCTAAACTAAATAAAATGCTGATTAAGTAGTTACACATGATTTATTTTTCTACACATTGCATTCTCAACTATCTTTAATATTTTTCAGGGGCATCTAAACATTTGACCAAAAACTTTCAAGTGGGAGGAAAAAGTTTTTACCAAAATCTGCGCTACCCATCATAAATACTCCAAGAGCTATTGATATTACTTTGTAGAGAATTAAACTAATCTCGGCTAGTGAAATAAATATTTGATTTAATTTGGACGAAATTGTTTAGTTATAAAAATAATGTAGATCACGGTGATATTGGGGTAAATTGCTCGATTTAGTACCCAATGTTCTTGGGTTCAACCCCAGCTGTGGTCAACTGATCTTTCTTGAGCGATAAAAATTCTTAACACAAATCCCTTTGGAGGGTAAGTAAGGCCATCTGTCTCTTATCGGTTGTGTCATGTAAAAAAAACAAACCTTAAATATATGTGAAAATACTTTTTCCGGCAAAATTGGTTGAACTTTACACTCTCGCTCATAGAAATTATCGTGTGCTGATATAATAAGTCTGTTCAGAAATTGTACGTTAAATACCTAAAATAGATAGAAAAATGATTACTAACTAGAGTTCCCCTTAATCTAACCTTAAGGTGGGCCCGCACGCTTATCTAGCATTTTCAAGATGATCGCTTCTATCAGACTCCAGTTGGCGATCGTGAGTTACGACTTTGAGAGGCCACCGCAAACCCACCTGTCATACGCCAGTCATAGATATGTCCTCCTTAAGGGAAGACGTGTTGTTGATCACAGTTTATCGGCGGAGGAGAATAAGAAAAGGACCAAGATGACCTAGACAGTGGTGAGTTCATCCCTCCAATTTGCTGAACTTAAATATCTTCTCCAATACTATCGGTGATTTAGATGCCCCTAGTAAAATTTTAACAGTTTACTGGTATGTAAATAAAGTGTAACTGACAATGAATGACACGTCTCGTGAACACCATTGACTACAACCATGAATATGTTGGCTGGCTGCGATGCTTGACGCATACGGAGTTTCGTGCACGAGAGTCTCACACCTGGCAAAATCTCTAAAATGGTTGAGGTTTTTGTCTCGCATGAGATTCCTGCAAGACCGAGTGGTTGGCATTTGCGATACATGTGTATGGCAATAGCCTACTGTACGTTACCTTGATCTAGAATCTGTCTAGCATACGAGATACCCGACTGGCAAATAAACCTGCAAACGCTAGGCAAGTGTACTGCCTCAATAACTTAGTGAAAATACTATTATCTGGATCAATGCGCACGTGGACTAAATTTACGCATGATTCACCTAGTTTGGTTTGCAAGTGATGAGGTCAGGGCTTTAATCCCGAACAAGTGTAATGAAGATGATTTTTTATCCAAACGTCTTCCCATTCAACGCAAATGAAACTAAATTTCCTATACCTTTTATCTTTCACGGCCCTACTTATCTTGCTTGGTTAAAATGCGTGTAGCCTGGTTAAGGAGTAATATGCTATTAGATTAATTTTGTTACTAACAATTATGGCAGTAATGGGTGTCGAATCGTCTTCAAAATTTAATAATAATATTATAATAGGTGCCTGTAACTTTATTGTACAAATCACAGCGATTGTAATTAAGCATAGACCGTTAACAAGTGTTGTGATTTTTGTGCATACTTACAGCTCAAGGTCATTTTTGTAGACCTCAATTTTTTTTTTGACATTTGTATCACTGTCATGATAGTAAACATAGATTCACCAATTAACGTAACTTGACATGTAATGTGTGTGTGTGTGTGTGTGTGTGAAAGAACCAGTACACACTACTCAAAACGATAACAAATCTAAAACCCAATCTATGATGTCGGCTCGTGTGCCATGGGCTTGCTACGTCGTCTCCAGCATCTTTTCCTAGTTTTCCGCTCCACGCATTCGTGTGATATGATTTGACCAAAGCTATACGCACAGCGATATTACGATTCCCAGTCAAACAGAAAATGTCCATTTCCCCCCCTTATCAAGAATCCATAAATATCGCATTTCTTTACACGTGGAGGGTGCAACCCGCCAATTCAGCGATTCTACACACAACTACAAAATGCCAAAGGGAAGATCTTGTTGATATATTTTTTATCTGTATCATTTTTTTTGGCGGAAATTGCATGTTGTGAGTTATGGATATAGATCGAAAGGCGATCAGGCGATAGTGGTACTAACGTAACTAAAAAAACAAACAAAAAAGATCGTTCAATATATATATATATATTTACATTTTAGAAGGTAAAAAAAGACAATTTGTTAGATTGTTTTATAATAATGTATTAGATAATCCAAGTAAGTAAAATATTTGGTTTGGATGAATTGAGTCACACTCTCATATTGGTTTATATGCTAGGATTACATATTTTAAAGATTTACGTATAAGTATATACAAGTTCTTATAAAAAATGTTTCAGAGCTCTTCAGAGCGCATTTTCTTATATCAAAAATGTAAAACAATGACATTCAATTGATATTTTATTCGAGAAATAGGTGACACCGCAAAATTAATCAACACGTGTTTACTCAATATTATAACATAGGAATAATTTAAATAACATTTGCATGTAGGTTTTTCCACAATAATGAACGATCTCATTTGGAAATATCACGTTGCTTGTAAAATGTCAATGCCAGCATGCTGCGGCTTATTAAGGATAGCATAATGCGATTCATTGTCGTTTTTCTCCAAGTGGATGGTACCGTTTTATTTATGGAAATCAGATATAAGAGGAAAACAAATATTATCACTAGCCATCTTGCATGACCTCCTATCTTCCTTGGAAGTAATGGTGTGTATCCTCGACCAATTCAACGGCAGTGGCGTAGCACCCAGGTCCACAGAGCCTGGGGGCCCCAATGGTTTAGGAGGGGCCATGAAAGGGAACTTCAAATTATTATAAATTTTGTGGAAATAATTGAAGTAAAATAACTTGTGTCCTGATTATTCACAATTTAGACAGTTGAATATGTTTATCATTAAGTGTTGTCAATTATAATTAAGCTATAGTATTATTTAAATTATTTATTTTGGTTTTAAGTAGTGCAGTTTTTTTTTACCTTCATCCAGTCAATTTGACTGACGTATGACGTTTTTAACACAAAACCAAGGCTAAAACATTCATTATAAGGTGTGATTACTAAATTAGTAATTATATATTACTTAATTATTTTTATAACATTTATTAAAGTGTTAGATGACTTAGAAAAGGGGGCCAAAAATAAATTTTGGAAGGCAGGGAGAAGCTTAATATGTTAGGCAATTAAATAATAGGTTACACCATCAAAGTATCTCATACGGCGTAAGATATTTTAAATTTTCAGCTTGTTAGTTATAAAGGGCCCGATTCATATGGCCATTTTCATAATCAGCCTTACAAGACGACACCTACCTAGACCAGAATGGGAAGGGTCAATTTTGCATACTGAACTGGTCTAGTCTACTATAGTCTAAGTAGATGTAGTATTGTGTTTGGTATCAAGAAGTACCTGAGGCGTAGTAAGACTGATTAATTATGAATCGAACAATAATAATAGTAATATTAATAGGAATTGCACGAATTTTTATAAACTCCGATAAAATCAGGAAGAAAACATACACGGTCAAATTAGTAGCACAAAAATAGAGAAGCTTAGAACTCTACTATACGATTATGTTACGGCTATGGCTGTACAAAGTATCCTATACAGTAAAATCAAATAAATATATTAGAAAGCTTTTACAATGCATTGTAAATACATTTTTTTCATAAATTATTCCCTGAGCATTTTTATTTTATCATATGTAAATTAGTGTTTTATATAGTTTGAACCACTCAGAGAAAAAATAAGTGCAAGACATTAAGTGTTGATTTAAAGTTTTAGGGTTGTTTATTAGATAAACTTTTAAAAAATATGCCAACTATTTTTAAAAAAATTATCAAATAATATGAAAACCCTTAATCTGGGCATTTGGGCACTGTGTATAACCTGTACAAGTATTAAGACATAGAGCTAATAATAATAATAATAATAATAATTTGTTTTTCATCAGATAAAATCATTTGGAAACGTAGAAGATTGATGGGTGATAAGTGCATCACCATTTTCACTCTATTTCCCCACCACGTATCACTATCCATTCGGGATACATGCATATAAATTGTGTACACTTATGTGGGAGGGTGAACCTCAGTGGGTCTTGGAATAAAGTGTCCGCCTCAAGACCTGATGTTCGTGGGTTCTAACCCAGTCGAGCTCAATGGAGTTTTACTGAGAGATGAAAATCCGTAGCACAACTTCCTCTGGAGAGGAAGTAAATCGGTTGGTCCCACGTAGATTGTGGCATGATAAAGATCCCTGGAAGGTGTGGGAAAATACCTTTCTTGCCTAATGTGTAGGGTCTTTGTCAATCATTCATAAAAATCCAATGTATAGCAAGGTAAGCTACCAATTTCATGTACTTTCTCCCAGAAGGTGCGGGCAGCACTATCTGGATGAGGGGTGAGTACATGCCCAGCTCCGGACTGACAAAAAGCACATCAAGGCCAGCCCTTGGGCTGAGCACTTATTACTATTTGGCTAATATTATGTGGTAGAGATTAAGAATGTAGGAGAATTTATAATAAATGTACTCATATTTGCGTGGGAAGGAATTAGGAAAATCCACCTTCAGTTCAGCCAGCTAGAAGACCTCCCCGTCACAGGAAGTCCGGATTAGATGAGCTAAACATTTTATCCCTTACCCACTGATGCAGATATAATTTAAATTGACCTTTACCACTTGGCTCCTGAATGATCCAGGCTTTGAAACACTTAACGAGTGGGATATCATATGGGTGTATTTAACCCCTCTCCATTATATACCCATATCCTTTACACACATAAATCAAGTGAAACACTTTCAAGTAGTCTTTTTTTTTTATCACTATGTCCCATTAGAGCTCACTTGACTTGCCCGCGGCCTCTCTAAACATTTCTGGCAAACTCTAGGAGGTTGAAAACGAGACCATTTCAAAGGAAGATAGTTTGCTCTATTATAGGCTAGCCCTACATTTCTATTTACTTTTATATTTTGGCTTTGAGAGTCTTAAATGATAGAAATAGCGTGGAGAAGCAAATGACATCACGTATGAAGGAAAAACACTTTAAACCTTCCCAGTGCTTTTAAAGACATTTTAACAATCTTGACTTTTAGGAAAAAGGCGCTAAAGGAAATAAGTAAGGGAGAAAAAAAACACACACTTAAAAGTCATCAGTCGTTGTGAATAACGGACAGCCTTCACTATTTTCTTGAAGGCCTTTCTAGAAGTAATAGGAATACTTTTCCAACGCAGAAGACGAAAAAGAAAAAGGCTGTGGAGTCATGCGTAGGTTATTTTCAGCCGATAACTTCCCCNCCCCCCCCCCCCCTTCTTAGTGCAAAAGGAAATAAACAGTCTATTTAAGTCGTCTTTTTGCCGAAACTTTTTTTTCACTCCCAAAAATGGGAAAGCAGGGATGAGGTTGGAGGAGGTTTGAAGGGGTAAAGGGGTGTATACATATATAGAGCCTGTAAAGGCAAACCATTTTTCGCTTGGTTAGTTTTGATACGCTGTAGTTGAAGACAGAGAAAGAGGTGGGATTTCTTCGTTCTAGAGGGGAGGATGTTAGCATGGTCGATTGAACTTTCGTTCCCCCTAGCCCCTTTACTTCTACCACTCCTACTCCCGTTGCTCCTACTTTTCTGCTGCTTCAGAAACTTGAGCAAATCTAGGAGAACATTTCCCTACACACGTCTTTCTGCCCGCGCTGGCCCTTTTTTCCCCCTCCCGCCCACATATAAAAGGAGAACTTTTTAAATAGATCAAGCGGGAAGAAAAAGATGTTCGACGTATGTTTTTTTTTATCCCAATGCTTCTTACTATCCATCCGGAAAAGAGACATCTAGCCGCGCTAATAGGGTAGAGATGGGAAGGTAGAGTTGAGAGGAAATGTATCCGAATTTGCGCTCAGGGAGTCGTGACTAGAACCTCGACCTATCTTTAAAAGTCTGATACAATTAGATATTGCTGTCTTTGACCACGTGATCACAGGTAAGGCTGAGCATAACCCTCATACCCTTCAAAACATCACCTTGAATCAAATTGAGATCCTAATACGTATGGTTGACGGTTTTAACAGTTTGTCCACACCAAATAAGTTGAATGTAAGTGTCTTCACCACATGTCACACTACATTTTCAGGTGGAAACACAGAGGGGCTAATTAGATTTCACACATTACCACCGGCAGAATGTTCCCTTGGGGATATTGCCATGAAGGATGGAAATATGGTGCGCGGCTCACGTTGACTCTATCCGGAGTCCATCTCGGCTATCGGTACCACGTCATAGCGTCAACTGGAGATCTCTGGG
>CABFOV010012042.1:0-12259 GCA_902141375.1 Timema poppense | reverse complement strand
TCACTGTAAAACATTGTGTATTTTCTTTTATTATATTATTATGCCCGTGCGAAGCCGGGTTGGGCTGCTAGTACTATATAAATTTCTAGGATACTGTAAATGTCATACTATAGTACGTTTGTATAACTTAGAAAATATTATAAAAACTCATTTAACAGTAATTTGAAATATTCTGAAAATTGAAAAATGACACCTGGACACGGGAATCGAACCCGGGACCTTTGGCTTACTACGGTTCCGGGTTCGATTCCCGTGTCCAGGTGTAATTTTTAAATTTTCAGAATATGATATCTAGAGGAAGAATTCCTCACTAAAAAGCATAAATAATAGCTTCGGCTATTAGATTCTCACTAATTTGAAATGTTTGTAAAAACTCTTTTCCACCGTAGACTCTCCTGTATTCTCCCGATTAGTCAGAATTTTCGATAATACGAACAAGCTTCGGTTCCGATTAGTTCGGATTATCGAGATTCTACTGTATTAGTTTATTTTAGGTATAAAACAATAAATATTGGTAAAAAGGCTATATAACAAAGACATTTCCCTCTACTAAAATAAATATCACATTTGATAAACTCAACATTGTATTTTTGGTATTTCCACTATTTTTTGTTTGTTTTTTGTTTTGGAATTTTTTAGTGATGTCAAAGTCTTCTTTCAACGTTTTCTCCCAAACTTTTTTAAAAATGTTATCACTTGACACAATAAATACACATTCAATGACTAATATAATATATATATATTTAAATGACTTACATATTCGATAATGTTATGAAAAACATCATTTAATTCTCTAATAATTCAATCTATAATATCTTTTAAAAAAAAGTCTGGAGAAATTAGAATTATTTCATGAAAAAATAGAAAACATATGGAATTTCGTATTCAGATAATGGTGGCAACACTGTATAAAGCCAAAATTCATTTATGCTTGTGATCTTCCACTCTAACCACGTCACGTGTGGGTAACGTATATAGATTTTCTGACTGGTGGAGCTGAGAGGATTAAGAAAGTACTGTTGACAATAGTCCAATTTTCATAGAAAAAACCTTTTGAAAAAAAAAATCTGTTGAAATTGTTAACAATTTTTTTTAGCACCACGTTTTACTACCTGTTCGGATCATATGCGTATATACTAAACTTGCTTTTCTCGTTAGGGTCTAGGCCCCCAAACCCTCAGCGGGTTCTATTTGCAAGTGGATGTAAACTAAAGTAATTCCAAAGCCGTTTTTTGATAGGTCTTACCGTTTAGCCACAAGAGACCTCCAAAGAAAGGTCCGCACCGACTTTAAAGCTACTCCGACATTTTTCATTTTTTCAGGGGTTAAAAAATTAAATTTTTAACTTTTTAGAATTTTCCCTTCGGTTACAGGCTAGAAGCTATAATTTTGCCAAATTTCAAGTTTCTAGCTCATCTGGAAGTGGGTAAACATTACTGTCAGTGAGCGAGTCAGCCATATGGATTTATAGTAGTATAATACGCTAATGGTTTCAGTGATTAAGAAAAATTAGTGTACCCATATTGGCGTAGAGGAAGAGTGGGAAAACCCCAGTACACCCGACTGAGATACGAAACTCTATCTCCCCGTCATCCGCAGTCTAGTCCTCTGCGAGAGAAACGCTTTAGACCATGCGGGTAACATTTTACTCTATTATTAGTTTAATATTAATGGTGTTGATAATATCTATCAAAAGATAGTTCCTACAGCTGTATATAATATTATTTGGAGTATGAATACGTGAAGTAGTTCTAGTAGCTTTTAAACTGTCAGATAAAGACCTTACTATGCAAATTGGACTGTATATTGTTTTACCCTTAGCGATAGTTAAATTCACTATCTTCTTTTTACCCACTTAAATGAAATAGTGTGTTGTAACAGTAGTCGAGTGGTCTAAGACTTTTGATTCGATTCGCAGTGGGTAGTTTTTGAGGGAGAGATTGGGGATCGAATCCCGGTTGGAGTAAATGGGTATGGTTTTCATTTAACTGTCGTTTTATTAAACCCCCTCTTCCGCTAATGTAGGGGTATTTTCTAACAGGTTCATTCCATCTACCCATTACTTAGATAAGTCTATAACAACGTTTGTGTTAAATAGCCAATTTAAAATTTGAAAACCAGATGGTCAGTATCTCATAGGAAAACTAAATAGATTGTCGTGGTATAAGGCGTCTGACAAGATTAACATGACGTGGAGGTAAGGGTTCAAATCTCGGCACCGGAAGCTGTTCATTATCATTGCGTTTTCCCCCATCCTTTCTCCAAAATAATGCTGCGTGTGCATTTGCTAAAACTCTTCATCCTCAACCAAATCTTGTTTTTCTTATTTTAGCACCGCGTCTCACTACGCTTTCGGGCTATACGCACTTACACTAATTACGCTAATGGGTTAGATAACGATGAGTAAGGTTGATTTGATATGAAGAGAGCTCGAGTGTGGAAAACTATAAAAAAAAAAAACCCCAGCTACCCCGTACGTAAAATGTGCACGTTACAAACGCGATAACGACACACATAAAACCGTTGTTGTATTTTATATTTTGAAAAACTATATCTATTTATATTGTTTTTTGTGACGAAAGTCAGTACTTTATGCAGTACTATATTTGTTTGAAATTATTTATCACATAATACTTGATTATTTTTTTAAAACTCTTGGATTACATTTTTTTTATATCGAAAATACATGTTTTAATGAGTTCATTTCTGAAAATGTTGACGATTAAAATGTTGAAGACAAATCAAACTCAATTTCATAATCATCTAAAATATGTTATGGAAAATAATAATTTAGATATTTATTTCATCCATCAGATTTTTGGTGTTTTGGTTTTCTGCTATATTTCGTTATAATCTCAACACGCCACAATACGTTAGTAAATGTGAGGCAGGGCTCTTAATCATACTATATAATCATATATATTATTTTTTCAACATACCTTTTTCTCAACTAATACAAAGCCTGCAGCGATTAATAAGGTATCAGTGGATATAATTTTTTTAACGACTTCTGACATAGCATAACTCAGTTTACGTTAAAACACATTGTTTTTTAAAATTTAAGTTAAAAGAAAAATCTAACAATATTTTTTATCAATTACTAAAAATAAACTCTCTTTGTTATTTTGTGTATAAACTTTACTGCGTATTTAATTTCAACAACCCAACTAAATACTAAATTTTTTTTTCGAGCGGTGTGGTGGGGGAGATAGAATGGGTGAAAGTTTCGCAAGGGCTTACTGGTATGAACTATACATATATATTGTTATATACTACATGCTCTATCCATATAAATCAATATATAACAAAACAGCCCCGTGATATAATGGTCAGTGCACATGGCTACTATCCTACGGGTCTCGGATTCGATTCACTCCTGGTACTGTAGGTATTTTTTCCTGAAGAGGGGAATTATACCAACGGTCACTTAAGTTAGTCTTGAGTTTGTTGATTTTAATATCCTTCCTAATGTTTTCACACCTTCATAATCACTTATCATCACGTCATCCCATCGCGGGAGACAACCTCCAAGGTACACCATGAGCAAGGTTTTCTGTGCCTGACCAAAGCGACTGAAAATATACACACAGGTGACATAACTAGATACTATATTATCTCCCGGTCAAAGATGCCACTCGCTAAAAAAAAAAATCTATGTAATATGAACTACTAATCGATATGACCTTCTGTAATGTGCATTATTATCCACCTAAATAATCCCATACATCATAGAATATTCACTTAAAAAATAATACATATAACATATCGTCACCCGAGAATGCAACTGTTCTACGTCCGATTTTTCATTTTAGTGTAAAAGTACATTGAAGTTTGACCTTGTGTGTAAAACCAATGTTACTAGAAAACAACTCGAGTTTGTATCCTCTTAAGTAATTATATAGTAGTCTCAATTTCACAGCAGGTGAACCATGTGCATTCTAAATAGACGTAAACACCAAATATCTCAAATTTAACAATTTTTCAGATAGAACACTTGCATTCTCGGGTTACGATATTTGACCTAATCATAGCCGGAGATTCTAATTGTATTTGGGGTGAAAAGTAAAATGGTTAATAATATAATAATAGCCGGGGTCCTAATAATGGCCGACTTAGGTCACTCGACAGTAAACATTTTATCGCACAATCTTAACTAGTGTATAATAAAATTACTATAAGATATAATTAGTGATTCAATGATTTCAAATCATTATAGTTCGTGAGTTATAAAAGTTCAAACTTGATATTTTATGTTTTTTGCGTAAAGTAGTTAAGGTAGATTACTTCAGGTTTGGGGTTTAAATTTAGTGTAAATATAATAATAATAGCCAGGACTTAGCAATCCTGAGAATTTTTCATGAGCCTCAAACTACACAATTTCCTCAGTAGTCCCCCTTGCTCCTAATCGACTCTCCTGATTTCAACTCAGGGTTGAGCTTTTATGGTAATTCCCACACTTTACTTTCCACGCCACTCAACTAGGTGTTTGTGATCTCTACTACCTACTTTGTGTGTGTGTGTGTGTGTGTGTGTGTGTGTGTGTGTAGCCGGAGCTTCACAAGTAGCCGGGGGCTCTAATTGCGGCTGGAGTAGAAAGTACAGTTAATAGTATCCAGGGCTGCTATTAGTTCAAATATGGTTGCTATTTACCCAGATTTATATAAAATAAATAAGATAATTATTCATTATATATATATATATAATGAATAATTTACCTAATTTTTTTTACATATAATGAATAACTATCCATTTAAATAATCCCATCGAAAATAAACCATTCACCTAAATTATTTCATAAATAACTAATCTAAGTAATTATATATATACCTGCTTCGGTGGCCGCGTGGCTTAACGTGCTATTCTTGCAGTAGGTTAGACCGCAGATGGCGACGAGGAGATAGAGGTTTGAATCTCGGTCGGGTGTACTGAGGGTAGTTTTTCCTAAATGGCTATCCACTCTCCCTCCACTCAAATACTGGTACACTTCCTATTAATATAACCTTCATAATCCCTAAAATCATTAGTGTAATTAGTACATAAGCGTATAGCCCGAACGGATAGTAAAACGCGGTGCTAAAAAAATAATTTATTGATAATTTATCATGAATTATACACCTAAATAAATAATCTAATATACCATTAATAATTCCCAAGATAGCTTTCCATAAACTTACACCCACTAGTTATATCATTTCAATCTCTCCAACAAAATATAGGCCTATTCTATTGTGTGTTTTTTAGGATCATAGTTTTTTTTTAAAATATAACACACTGCAAACCGGCTATTTTAATTAATTGTATCTCCACTCGAAGATTACTGGCAACGAGCCAAGACTTTCGTTTGAATCCCTCGCGGATTGTTGGAACAGAAGAGGGGCAGGGGGGCGGGCGGAGAGAGGTAGGGGGTGAGGTGAAACACTGACGCCTCATTTAGGATTCATTACGAGCGGGGAACTGTTTAAATCTTCGGCCATTGTTGTTTTGTTTGCCAACCCCCTTGGGGTGTTTGCCGTAGAGAGTTGAACCCAGGACATTGTTATTAATATCAGCACCACCGTGTCGGCTCATCGAGTCTCTTTGTAGACAACTCGTGAATAACGCAAGCGTCAGTCCGCTGACCACTCTAGAATAATACTAGCGAATTAGAAACCTCCATGACTTTAATCTGATAAGTTTGCACAAGGGATCTACTTAGTAATGCTCTTTCAAGCCGAACATAAACTTGATAAAACACTTGGGGGAGGGAAGGGGGCTGAGGTCTCCATTTCAGAGCTAAAAATAAATGATATCCATTAAGAATTTGTAAGAATATGTAAAATAAATTGTACGATACAATGATATATACTGTCTCATAATATATTCTATAGTCTGTAACAATTTTGAAAATAATGTAGGGGTAAACTACACTTTATCAAATAACCAATCATGTTAATTTTGATATCCATTACTAAATACCTTACAATTATAAATTTTAAACAACATTTTTATAAAAAATATAAATTTATTAATTTCAAATATTCAATTTTTATTTTTAGAAAAAAATTAGCAAATGTTATTATTCATCATATAAAATACACCCAAGATACCCATTTTAAACAAAATCTCGTGTGTTATTTCCAAAATTCGATTGAAAAAAAAAGTATAGTTAGAAATCTACCCTTAATTATTGTGAGGCATAGTCAAAATTACGATTTTGCCTTGATGTATGATCCTATAACATCTAAATATTAAATTTGAGAGTAAGCCACTAAAAATAAATGATACGGGACTCCGCACGGACTTTCTCGCTCTATTGTTTAAAAATGGAGATATTTACTCAAAACTCTTAATATATGTGAAACTAAATAATATACACTAGCAAACCCAAGCATAAATTGCGCTAGCTTTATGTAAACCTTTTTTTCCCCCCGGTTTAAAATTTTATAATTTATTTTTAAAGAACTAATGTCCTCATTTGTATATTTGGACCGATAAAAAAGATAAATATTGGGTCCACAAGGGGCAACACTTCGTATTGAAATTTCGGCATCCGGTAGAAATGTTCGACATTTTATTAGGTGTTGCACATATTCAGGTCATTGCATTGCTACTAAACTCCTCATTTTTAAATTTTGACCAATAAAAAATGTAGATATTGACTATTGAATCTAAATTGGAGATAGATCATCGTTGTACTAACATTTCTGCTAAGTGGTTTAAGGAAAATCAACATAAACTTTTAGAGACTTATATTTAATTACTCTATGGCATTGGAGAATTATTGCGTTAAAACTTAAGTAGTATCTTTTTACAACTAAAGCTCACAAAATTGTATGAATATATTTGCCAATATCTCAGAAACTGTTGGTTTTATAAAAATATATTTCACATAATAATATTTAATTTTTAATAGTACTACAATTTTGCAATGATAAGTTATTTAGTATCTCAAATAGTTGTGGAGATGAGGAAATTTCCACATCTGTAAAGTATCCTAAAAGTCATTTTCAAGGGAAAATGAAGATATCAAGTTTATTTATAATCTTAATCAACGCATAGATACAAATTTTATCAAATTCGTTAGAGTCGATTTTGAGAAAATCGATTTTTTTTCTTCTTTAACTCTTTATTAAACTACTCTTAATTTTAAGTTTAAACAGACACAAAGACAGAAGGCATTTCAAAGACCACTTTTTATGGTTCGGGGGGTCATAAGACGTCGACTTCCATCAACATTTCAGGTTAGATTTTTTTTTACGGGTGCAATACTTTACCTTTAGTGCACGTCAAGTTAAAAAAATATATATTTACGTATATATTGAAATTTATTGGTTTTATAAAAATATGCGTCTTATAAAATATTTGTATTATAAAGAGACCTACATATTTGTAATGATAAGTAATTTCGTATCCCAAATAGTTTCGGAGATATGATAAAAAAAATATGTTAATTTACCCATCAGACTGGAGCCCTTAAAGCCATTTTGCCGAAATATTGAGAGTAGCCATTTTGTTTAGAATATTTAGCAATGTTTATAAATTAAATTTAATCAAAATCATTATAGCCAATTTTGAGAAAATCGACTTTTTCTCTTTTTATCCTTCAGTAAACTACCCTTAATTTTAGGGTTGGATATCCAATTCCAAAAACACTTGGGGGCAACCCTATTAAAATCCTAGATACTATGTTTTAGCCTAATCGGTAAAATAGTTTAGGCTGTAGTCGGAGGTAAAGACAGACATAAATTCATAAACAACTTTTTCGGATTCGGGGGGTCATAAAACGTCAAGATTCATCAAAATCTTGAGTTCGATTTTTTTACGATCACAATACTTTCTCAACCTGTGTATGAGTGATAAAGTAAAAAGTTTCAGCTACACTGTACGGGTTAGACAGATAGACACGAGAACATACATAATTGTAGGGCCCATTTGTTTGTTTTTTTTAGTTTGGAGGCACAAAACGAATGACAAGATACATCATAATATAGATCAGAGATTTTAATTCAACCTTTTTAAACAAATGGTTCACTAAACAAGAAGCTAAAATTATCAAGGCACACCATCTGTTTGTTTTTTAAAGAGAGATACTATCATTAAAATAACGAGTATTTAGATTGGGTTTAAAAGTTCAATAGATACAATTATGGTATTATTTAAAAAAAAATTAATCATGCATTTAAAAATATTCATTGTTACTCGTCAAATTTTTTTCTTGCTTTTCCCGCGGTATATCCTTCACAGCACACCGGTTAAAAACACCAACCCGGAGGTAAATTTTTTCACGATTACCAACATTATTTATATGAGAAAGGAAAAATGGGGGCAATATAACACATGCTTTTTTTTTACATAACTAACTTTTTAAATTATTGAAAAGCTTTAACAAAGACTTTTGAATTTTTTTATGTAAGACTAAAGGAATCAGACAATTAATTATGCTAAAATTTTACTAGGTGGAATCCGAAGTGGTGGATCCGTGGGCTGTATGTCAGGGTCATATAGTTTGATTTACCGTTAACGGGGAAATCTTCAATTCAAACCGGATGTCTTGCGGGTGATACTTCCTTAATATATTCCCACTTTCCCTTCATGTAAATACGGCCGGGATAGCCCGGACGGGTAGTAAGATGATGAATGAAGGAAATTGGGCGTAAAAGGAGAAGGGGTTAACAATCACAAGGAGTATAAATAAAACACTACTAAAAGATTCCAGCTGGGATTGAACCCCGGATGTCTAAAATACACCATGCAATCCATGCGGCCAATAATGCTAGCTTCTGTAATTTTATATTTGAAGATTTTCAACTTCCGATGGTAGTCAGATCGACATAGAAAAACTTTTAATACAACTTAAAAATAAATTTATATTGATAAACAGCGATAAAAGTTACAATTAATTTATCTTACAACCGCTGATGATTGATCACCAAATGTGACAGTCTCAGAAATCATAACTTGACGTATTAATACATGTAAATAGATTTATTGACTATTTGAAAGGGAGAATAATGTTATATTTATGGATATAAATGTATAATAGAGACGAGGAAGGATGAATTTATAGAACATACATCCGAATTATTGTGGAGGGAAATTGGAAAACCATTTCATAAAATCTATCTTCAGGCCACCCCACCCGTCCTAGATTAAAGCCCAAATCTAGCCTCGATAAACCTTATTGATGAACATGACGTTTATCGATAAACCTTATTGATGAACGTGACGTTTATAGCGCGTGCCTACCAATTTGGATCACACAATGCATGTATCTTGATCAAAGGCTTAGAGAGCTTATTTTTAGGAGGTGGAGAGTTCGCTATATACGTGTTTATACGTATGACTGGACCTTTCTATAAGAGTCCATTAAATTAGAGAGGGGTCTGGGACCCCTGCCCCCCTTCCGCCCACCTTTATACGCCCTTGATACTGATTATTACAACTTTTAAACATAACATTAATGTAAGGCATACATTTTTGAAAACATATGATATATAACGTTGATTTATTATTATTTTCAAGTTTTGAGATTTGAAACCCTTATAAGGATTATGGATTTTAACAAAAGTAAATAATACAAAATAAATATATGAGCCTTAAGGTGCAGGACAATTTTAGCAAGAAGATTTTTTTTTTAAATACATTTTTAGCAAATTCTAGTAATTTTTCTGTCATCTTATGAAAATTGGACTGTTCGTTACCATACTGAAGCTTAGTTTGGAATCTAATATGTTTAAAAATTAATCTAATTTGAAATGGTGCCAAAAAATATAAATTGAATTTATCAAAAATAACAACAATTAAAATTTAATGAAATAAATTTTAGCGCCCACTTACTTTTCCGACATTAAAACTGAACAATTTTGCTCGTATTTTATCGTCTTTGTCTAGTGGGCCACCGTATTACAAACAATAATTTTAATTTGTCAAAAAATTTTTTTTGTAAAAAAACCTTTAAAAATAACTACTGAGCTTTATCTTGTAAATACTTACGTTCTTTTAAAAATATAAATTTAACCAATAGTGGCTGAAAACCCATATGCAGTGAACATAAATAAAATAAATACTAACACTGTGAGTAATGTCACAGTTTACTTCAATGAGCTCCGACCTTTTATGACTCTCGGGCCAAACTGCCCGATAAAGCAAACATAACAGGCAGTATACAAAATAAATTTGACGTTAATAAGGTAATAAACAAGTAATAGGTTGTGTTTTTAGTATAATAAACAGCTAATTAGAACCGGTATTTAAGTACAGTATATTAAGATGATCGTACGGATATAGTTATAGAAACAATTGAAACTGGTTTTGCGCTACAAGCTACTCGATAATAAAAATTGAAACTAGTCTTAGCTCTTTACTTTTTAACCCTTCTCGGGTATTGTGGTCGCTAAAATAAAAAAAATCAGACCTAAATTTTGAGGGATGTGACAGTTTCATGACCCCTGAATCCGATAAAATATTTTTTGCAATGCCGTTTGTCTGTCACTGGGATTTATAAAACCTGGTATCTAGGGTTTCCATCAAGTTCCTCGAAAGGACTTTTGGAATAATCCATCCAATCCTAAAATTAAGGGTAGCTTACTTAAGGACGAAAAGAAATAAGATTTCTTCAAAATCAACTCTAACGATTTTGAATACATTCCGTATCTAGACACTGTTTAACACTACAGACAAAATTTAAACTCTCACTTTCCCTTGAAAACTAGTTGAAGATACTTTACTTAAGTGTGAATTTACAATTTTGATCATGTCTCCGTAACACTTAGAAATAACCGATTGTAAAGTTGTAACAGTGCTAAAAATAAACAACTTTTATTAGAAATAAAATTTTATAAAAGCAATATTTTTCTGCGTTATAATATATTATTTTTAAACAGATCTTTATGAAATGAGTTTAGAATGCACAGAACAAATAGAATGTTTCTATAACATTGTTTAATATCAAATGTGTGTTCTTTTTTAACTCATTATATTTCTATAAAAGTGTCTTCCCATATCTTACAAGTTATAAGTATAATTTAGATAAAGGAGTGAGAAAGTGTGTTAGGTGAACCGTACCTTTTATTAAAAATATTATAAAACGGTTTCACTTGTCTCAATCCCACCATGTTTTAAAAAAAAAAGAAGACTGCGTAAAACCGCACCACAACGCTACGTTTGGTTCGGGTTGTTTTACCTACCTGAGTTAGGTGTTATCCGTGGTGTGTACCGGGAGGTAGAAGTGACGAGTTGTCGCATTGCGTGAAATATACCTTGAAAAGAACGGAATAGTAAACAAACAATAATAATAATAATAATAAAGATTAGATATATAAATGTTTCTAAAGGTCTTTGTTAAGGTAGGGTAGAAGGGGCCACGAGACAAGGTTGGTGTTTTTTACAGTTTTTATAACAAAACTTTTGTTGTTGTTGACAAAAACAAACAAACATTGCTCCAGTAGAAACATAATTTAATTTTATTCACATCGTTATTTCAACATTTCTTGAATATCTGTCAAGGGTGCCCTGCAATTTAATGACAACATTTTTATCTTCCTTCATATAAAAAGTTTCTCGTCGAATGCTGCTGTGATCATGATAGATATTCAACAATTGTTGATATCAAGATGTGAAGAAAACTAATTTCTATGTTTCTATTTGAGAAATATTTTATTTATTTTGGTCAATAAATATTTTGCAATAGAAACGTCAAAAAAAACCCAACCCTGTTCTTAACTCGCGACCTCTTTCATCCCACCTTAACACATTTCTATATTGAGGGAGAGTCGCCTAGGGACAGCTGACGAGCAGCCTCTGGCGAATTTGACCGGGGTTTGGCTACGTTTGTGGAAACCTTTCGGGTCTATTACGACATTATCCGAATAGTTACTTTAATCTATAATCGGATCCCTATAAGAAGAAAATTATCTTATAGTTCAAAAGTATATTAATTTTAAACTAATATATTCGTAAGCAAAGTCGTACTTTTCATTATTTCAATAGTGATTCGATTATCAGGGTAAACTTTCTAATAGTTTTTATATAAAATATGTGCCACATATGACAATTATTATTCATGGATATGAAAGCTTTGTTTGACACAAAACCAACAAATGTGTTTTTAATGTATTATTTTGAGATTATATTTATATTATTTAATTCATCGAACCTATATTTTCTCCTTTCCCCAAAGCTCCGTAGATATTTATGGAAGATTTGCACCAAACTTTACATCTACTACTACTATTTAAATTAGAAAACTTAACATTTCAATTTCACAAGAGATTTATTTAGT
>CABFOV010012040.1:0-12265 GCA_902141375.1 Timema poppense | reverse complement strand
GATGTCTTGTCAGAGGTGAAGGAAGGGTTTGGTAATCAGATAAATCTGTGCCGGGACAGAGGATTGAACCCCGGACCCCCATCACAGAAGTCTGACACCTTACCCCTAGACCACCAGGTCACCCGGCTTTACTATAAAACCTGTAATTTGAACCATCGAGAAAGATTACTTAGGTCATTTATCAACTGAAGTATAAGATTTGATGAGGAAAGCCGTATATATTATAATTATGTTAATACTTATGCCCAAATCATTAATATACATATTATTATTTATGACTGATTATTTTTATATTATTTTGAACATTTTACACATAATTTGATCAAATATTTTCCGGTTAGAGATATCAGAAATAATTGGTTAACAGATTTTTACAAAAGACCTGTCAGTTAAAGGATAAAGGTCTAGGATGTCAGAAAAAAATATATTTTCCAGTGAAAAACTGGTTTTCACAGAGTACAGAACACTTTTCAGCTTTTAATTCTTTGTTTACATCATCATGGCAATCCTGATTAGTCCATGTAAAAAAACTAAAATGTGGTATAAAACAAACTAAAAATTAAGACCATTATTTGTATAGTTATGATAATATTAGGTTAAAAATATACTTTTTTTTTAATCATTGATTTTTATCTTTCCTCTTCTTAGTCTTTAACTATTCGCCTCTGCTCTTATGATTGTATAATTTGATAAGGGCTTTTCATGTGATTGAAATTGTGAGAAAATGACCTAACTGGATTTGAAAAAAGACCTATCAATGAGGGGCTCAGAACTTTACCAAAAATAGTAGTTTCTAACGAAAACCCCATTTTACCAATAAAGTTTATGTTGTTTTTTTTTACTTTCATAACCATAGAAACCCTGATTTGTACATGATCTTACACGCGTAAATAAAATATTACACTTGGCTAAAAATAATAGCTCATCCCATAGAATAGTAATTTAATTTAGCACCACGTCTTCCTACCCGTTTGAACCCTCAGTACACTCGACTGAGATTAGAAACACGAGCGTCCCATCATTGGCAATCTACTCCTAGGGTAACGCTTTAGGCTATAATGTCACCTAGGTGCATAGTAAGTAAGTAATCTATCTAGAAGTAAAGACTGAATATTTATTTGACTATGTTTCTTATGCACTGTTCACATGTACTACTAATTTCTCATTGACTTGTTCGTTGTTAGCTTGGTGGACCTAGCTCATTAATCTTGTTCTCCTACCCACCTCGGTGGCGTAGTTGGCTAACGCGCTTGTCGTGTTGAGCTCGACCGCTGAGGACAGGAAGATCGAGGTTCGAATCTCGGTCGGGTGAACTGGGGGTGGTTTTAACTAAATGGTTTTCCACTCTCCCTCCACACAAATGCGGGTTCACTTCCTCTAATTCAACCTTCCCAATTCTTAATCTATGAGAGTAATTAGTACTTGAAGTGTATAACCCGAACGGGCAGTAGGACGCGGTGCTAAATATTATTAAATATCTTATACTCTTTAGTTAAAAACGACATATTCATACGTTCTTTATGATTCCATCAACGTACCATCTGGCACATCATCAAGAACATCAATTTGAGAACCACTGTGTTAATGGTATCCTGATTATTTCATAGGGTATAGTTTTAGAGGAACTGTACCAACATTTACGTGGAAAGAGAGTGGAGAGCAATTTATGAATATCCCCCTCTAGTACTCCTGATCAGGATTCAAACCTCGTCACTGGCAAACTAATCCCACACGGTATTCCCGCCCCAGACCATCTGACCACTGATGCGGGTAATATAATGGTGTGCTGGCCTATATAAGAGTAACGGGCTGACCCACTTGGAGAGTGTGTCTCGTCTGTCGGGTCAAATGTAGTGTTCCTCCGAGAAGAGGGCTATGTTAGGATGAACCCGGCCCGGTCACCTCGGTCGCAATGAATCATTGTGGACATGTGTAGGAAGTGGAGGGACAAGGATTGGAATGTTAAACCCCGCGTTCAAGTTATAAGGGGGCCGGCCACCTTCCTGAATAATGACACGTATCGAACACGTACAGAAATCCCGCAATATTTAAAAATATGTGATTTCTCGCTCAAGTAAATTTGAAATATATCCACGTGTGTCCATATGATTATAAGATTAACATTTTATATTTTATAATAAAAAAGAATTCGTAATAGATGAAATAAGTTCAATACAAACGGGGTTTCACTCGAATTGAAGCAATGGGTGACCTGGCGGTCTAGGGGTAAGGTGTCAGACTTCTGTGCTGGGGGTCCGGGGTTCAATCCTCTGTCCCGGCACAGATTTATCTGATTACCAAACCCTTCCTTCACCTCTGACAAGACATCTTGTGAATGTGAGGAATTCCAGGCCTCCACCGTGGTTCGGATTCCACGTTAACCTGTAGGTCCTCCATTTCATCTCACAATCACCCTACCATTACACATTAGCGTAAGTGCGTATAACCCGAACGGGTAGTAAGACGCGGTGCTAATAATAATAATAATTGAAGCAATTCAAATATCTACGTAAATAGTTAGACTACAGATCTAGTTTCTCCAAACAAATAAAGACAATATTTAGTTTGCTCACAATTGAACAGCTTAGTCTTATAGCGTTCCACATCTTATTTAAATATCAAAAAACAAGCTGCAAGTACACTAGGGCCTTGTTATTATTATTGTTATTAGCACCGCGTCTTACTACCCGTTCGGGTTATACGAACTAACGCTAATGTGTAATGGTAGTGTGAATGTGAGATGAAATGAAGGACCTACAGTTTAACTTGGAATCCGAACCACGGTGGAGACCTGGCATTCGTCACATTCACAAGATGTCCTGTCAGAGGTGATAGGGCCTTGTTAATCTGAACTAATTGGGACCGGAGATGGTTTGGATAGCGATAGTTCAGATTAAATAGGAGAGCACGGAGCGATAGTATTTTCACCATTTTTAAATTATAGTTGAATGAGTTCAATCAAATGTTCATTTATTTGACTGATGTATAACAAATAAAATGTACAGATAGTTACACATTGTGTTGATTACGTGTGAATATTAACCATCTATTATCAGATATCAATGTTTATTTGAGCTTGTCAACAATGAAACATATTTAATCTGAACTATATTTTTCCCCCTTTTTTTAGAATGGTTTGTTCGGATTATTCGTAATTTTGGGCTACCGGTTTCGGTCCTACCTGTTTTTACTGTACTAACGTTACCCAGGTAAACTAATCTTCTCTTATCTGGTTTGCAGATAGTTCAGCACTTGAATCTCTTACAATGTACTAAGTGTCTTGTTTCACTACTGTCCTTCCATGCAAATACGAGTACATTATTTCAAAATGCAATCTTCTTCGTTCCTATCACGCTAGCGTAGTTAAATGCAATTAGGCCGGATGGGTAGTAAGACGTAGTGCATACACGAATATCGATAAACCTGGCCCCGTGGCTCAGCCGGTATGGTACACACTATAGTTTTACAAGAGGTTTATGCTCGATTCCCGGAGAGTTCTTATTAGTGTTTTGAGTGCCTTCTTACTTTTTTTTATATAGGGAAGCCTTATATGACAGTTGGAAAAGTAATTGGTTCTACTTTCAACAGTTGACTGAGGAAAACTTAATTGGATTTTCTAAATGGCCTATCTAACACATATTTCCATTGATTTTCGATCACATTCTCTAGTGTCCACACCCGCCTCGGTGGCGTAGTTGGCTAACGCGTTAGTCATGTTGAGCTGCTCGACTGCTGAGGACGGGGGGATCGAGGTTCGAATCTCGGTCGGGTGAACTGGGGTGGTTTTTCCTAAATGGTTTTTCCATTCTCCCTCCACGCAAATGCGGGTTCACTTCCTCTAATTCAACCTTCCCAATTCCTAATCCATTAGAATAATTAGTTCTTAAAGCGTATAACCCGAACGGGTAGTAAGACGCGGTGCTAAATATTATTATTATTTAGTGTCCACATGGTATAAGGCATCACTCTCGTGTTGGAAGAGATTGCTGATGACAGAAGGATATGCGTTCGGATCTCTTTCAGGGTGTACTTAGGGTGGCTTTCCCTAAAAAAAAAAAATTCCACTCTCCCTCCACAAAATAGTGGGTACACTTCTTAAAATTCAACCTTTCATATCCCTAAGTCATAATCGTAATTAATACATATGCGTATAGCCTGAATAGCTACCAAAAAAAATATCGTGCGGTCTAAGAACTTTTTTGTGACTCTTCGTGCTTAGGCTCATCAAAACTGGATTCATCAACCAGTGACGTACATTTTATAGTTCAACTCTCACGGATGAATGTAAACATTGGTTGAGTCGCTAAACCTAACCTGTGGAATGGCGTCTTAGTTTGGTTTTATAATCAGTCGAAATGATAAATATTTATAGTTGTTTGGCAAGCTCTACTCACAAATTTGAATACATTCTCAATAAACTCCTCACAAACATCTAAATTAATTGTCATGAATTCTATAAGGATTTAATTTTACGTTTTGAGATGTATGGTTTTAATTTTTGAAATATTGAAACATAATTTCAGTCAATATAATTCCAATTATTACATATTTAAGGCCCATGTGATGTTTTTATGTCCTTTCAGGACTTTTCCTCCAATTTCCCGATAGGTCTACCCTAGAGAGATTAAATTAGGTATGGTTGTTATTTATATAGCTATCCATACGAGATAAATCAGGATTGAAGGTCAACTGGCATCGAACTGCTATTAATTTAAGATTAGAGATGGGACGATCTCAGTTTTTCGATTCTGATTCTCAATTTCTATTCTTAAATTTTTATCTTGATTCTTCGATACTCTATTCTGACTAGAATAAGCCTGAAATGTAATGTGAACGGCCATATTGGTCTATGTTAATAGAAACCAATATCACTGCCTTGATAGGTAAACCTTTTTTACCAATTTGATTTTATTCTGGAAATGTTGGTAAATGCCGATTAAATATTAATTAGACCTTTAAAACATTTTTGCCTTAACAAATTACAGTAATGATTTTAATCTTGGCTTTAAAATTTTGAAATAAACTTTAACTATTATTTAATTTGTGACAGTAAGTTACCAAATCAATCGTAATACATTTCTTAACATAATGTTGGTATCTGTTAATAGGAAGGTTTATTTGTGTTTTTGAATACATTATACTACCACGGTAATTATGTTTACATATTGAAGCAAAACATCAATTATTAGGTTTTCAAATAAAATCAATACCTTTATAAGTTTTACTATACAAATATATGGAATATTTAACGAAAAAATGCATTACAAACGGCCTTTAATATGTAATACCAATTACTCTTTAAAAAAGCATTCACGATCATTTGCACGTTTATTTAGGAATCGAGGTATCAAGAATCGAGTTATTTTCTCGATTCTCTCGATACTCTTAAGAATCGATAGGTGTAGAGTAATATAATTTCCCATCTCTATTTAAAATAATAGAAAATACTATAATGGTGGCCTCCATATGGACAATACCGTGGTTACAATTATTTTCAGCCTCGTAGTACTTACAGTCATGCGGCATAACGGCCCCCTCGAGTCAGAGTTGACTGTGGTGTCTGATAGCTCGCGATATCAATTAATCTCTCATAATGCAAAGTACTATTTTAGTAAGTCCATCACAGTCTCAGCATTAAAGCATAATTGAAGAATGACCCTGAGCATGGGAAAAATCTTGGATAGCTAAATGATAAAATATCTGTGCGCTTAGCCAAAGGTTCTTGGTCTGGTTCTCTTGTCAAGGTTTAATTTTTCAACTAATTTTGACTAATTTAAATCATCTTGGCTATGCCTGCTATTGGTTTCATTACCTATCGAGGTATAACTACTGCTGTTATTATCTGAGCTACGCTAACCATCTTAACTACGCCTGTTCCAACTACGCCACTTCCTTAACCTGTTGCGTGTCAGCCTAAAGGGCATGTTTTTGAAAATTAACGACATTGACTACGTATCATCTTGAATATGCCGGAAGGAATATATACCTTGAACTTGAAGTAAATTAAACATATAATGATAGTTATTAAAGATTTCAATGAAGTCGTTTCAGTACCGGGCCTCAAGCGGTAAACATGCCGCTAATTGGAGTCAATTTCTCAATGCTGAGAACGGTTCTAAGAAATAATAACGCAATGAAAATAACAGGAGAGCTATACTCATACTACTTATTTTATTGACACCTTTATCATAAAAGTTATTATCAAATACATTCAAGGGGCTTGTGATGAGAGTGACAAAGGGTCATTCTCCTCCAGGCACTCAGATCTGCAGGGGAGGAATATTCACAATTCACTAATATGTATTGACGTGCCTGTTGAAAGAACTCTGTCATTTGAATACGTTAAACCTTATTTACCCATTAACCTAAAGTAGACATCAGAATCAGCTTGAGTCTCAGCGCTTGTTGATATGCTTTGTTTACAAAATATTATTTTCAACACAAACTATTATTATTATTATTATTATCTTCGCGTCTTACTATCCGTTCGGGTTATACGCACTTACGCTAATGTGTAATGGTAGGGTGATTGTGAGATGAAATGGAGGACCTACAGTTTAACGTGGAATCCGAACCACGGTGGAGGCCTGGCATTCCCAACATTCACAAGATGTCTTGTCAGAGGTGAAGGAAGGGTTTGGTAATCAGATAAATCTGTGCCGGGACCGAGGATTGAACCCCGGCCGCCAGAATAGAAGTCTGACACCTTAACCCCTAGACCGCCAGGTCACCAAAACAAACTAGAAACAACTGTTTATCTATATTATTCACTCTTAACTGGATAAACATTTCTTAAAGATTATTGCTACTATCTATAAATGTTATAATATTATGGAGTTTTACCGTGAAATCATAACAACAAAATTAACATAAAGTCCTTACGTTTAACCAGTTATTTAAAATTTCCCCAAAACAACAGTAAGCGCAGCTGTCTGCTCGTATCTCACTGTGTATGCACATGCACGCTGATTGTCATTTGGCTTCGAAATTTGATTGTATTTCCCAAACAGCAGTTGTCACACAGAGCCGAAAAAGCTGAAACAATATTAAAATTGAGGAGAGGTCATATTAAACGGATCCAAAATCATCTGATTGGCTTATAGTTCATTGCCTCGTCACATTTCTGATCTGTTTTTTGTTTTTCGGTGAACAGGTTATTTCCAATTTAGCATATACAATGCTCTTTACGTTCATTGAAATTAGGGAGCAGAGTGGAAACGATCCCACTTAATTAAACCAAAACCAACATTTCAGCATGTAGTGCCTTGTTCGTTGAACAGGAGTTGAGGATATTTCAGCTTTATCTGCTCTGCTTGAAATACCTTTCTGTGAAGACATCTTTGTTGACTGTTTTAAAGTGAGCTCATTCAATGGTAAGTAAGTATTGCGTTTGTGTAGATTTGTTATATTACACAAAAAATGATAAAACATGTATATTGACAATAATGAAGCTGACCTGACAACCTTTACAAATCAAGTCATGAACATGAACATGGGCTATAGAACGTTCTTCATGTGTTCATAAGGGTGCTCATGGCAACCCATTGAATGCCGGTATTTCGAATCATTGGATGGCACTCAAAGACGAATATAAAATCGTGCACGTGAAAATTTAATTTTTTGTCTATTTCATACTAAGATATGGTCAACCAAGTATCGGATGGAATGTTATGTGGGATCTCTAGTCTATCTGACTTGAGATTAATCTTGTCCATGATGTGTCTGTCTTGGGGACATTCAAGAACATGTTTTATACAGAGCATTGGTTTATTGAAATTTAAGGTCTTGAAGCAAATTGCTTCATCTTAATACCACTCGCCTTGTATACAATTGAGTTTGCCACTATTATCTGTCCTGTATTTCTATCTTTGTTCATAAGTTTAAATACATATATATATATATATATATATATTGTGGAAGCGGATTTAAAATTTTCCCTGCCCATTTTGCGTGTCATCCACTGAAGGACATAACTTTCTGAATCAAAATATGGCTTGCAGGAAGGTTTGAGGTTTGGCTCACGGGAAAATTTGTCCACTCGTAAGGAGAGAGCCCACACGGGACTCAGCTTGGCTTAATGAACACTGCTTATAATAAAGAAATTAAAACAATGTTGCGTTAGGTTGGCTCATTATTGATCAAAACATATCTCTACGGGGGTGTTAATTGTTAAGTAACCGAAATAAATTATGCTATACATTTTCTGTGCGTATTAATGTCGAGTTCGGTACTGATCCAATACTAAATTAATGTGGAAAATAAAATAGTCTCTTAAAAATATATAGACCAAGAGTAAAAACCAAAATGAAAATTGGATATAGGATTATTATTAGCCCCGCGTCTTACTACCCGTTCGGGTTATACGCACTTACGCTAATGTGTAATGGTAGGGTGATTGTGAGATGAAATGGAGGACCTACTGTTTAACGTGGAATCCGAACCGCGGTGGAGGCCTGGCATTCCTCACATTCACAAGATGTCTTGTCAGAGGTGAAGGAAGGGTTAGGTAATCAGATAAATCTGTGCCTGTACCGGGGATTGAACCCCAGCCGCCAGCACAGAGGTCTGACACCTTACCCCTAGACTGTCAGGTCACTTATAGAATTGTTAAGACATTAGAAAGCTAGCAAGCTAAACTCGAATTACAAACCTACCGATACTCTCCCCTTTTTTTAGAGACAACAATAAGTTTTCCGAGAGCAGTGGACGAGTTGATATCTTATAGGTTAAAATAGTTTGTTTTTACCAAACAACAGTGGTAAACGGTAAAGTTGTGGATAAGAGTAAATTATATTTTGATTTATGTTAAACTGCATTTTCGGCCATAATCATTTGTTAAGCGAATGATTAATGTTCAAAAAAACCACCTAGGTGGATTATTTGGCTAATGCGCTAGTTTCATGTTGAGCTAGACCGCCAAGGACGGGGAAATTGAGGTTCTGATCTCACTCGGGTGGACTAGAGGAGGTCTTCCTAAATGGTTTTACACTCTCCCTCAACGGAAATAAGGGTTCACTTTCTCTAAATTTAACCTTAACAATTTATAATTCATTAGCGTAATTTGTACTTAAGCGTACAACCTGAACGGATAGCAGGACGCAGTGATAAATAAATAAATCATGTGTAGAAATAAAAGAAAGTGTTATTTACTTACATATCATGTTCAATCAAGAGATCGACTACTCATTGGCACATTTAAAAAGTACGCCACCTGTTCCAATCCTGAGCTATTTATATCCAGTCCACCTCATTAAACCCTATCCCTATCCTGAGCTATTTATATCCAGTCCATCTCATTAAACCCTATCCCTATACTTAGCTATTTATATCCAGTCCACCTCATCACATCCTATTCTTATTTTGAGCAAGTTCTATCCAGTCTAGTTCATTACACCATATCCCTATCCTGAGTTAGTTTTATCCAGTCCACCTCATTACACCATATCCCTATCCTGAGTTTGCTATATCCAGTCCACCTCATCACATCATATTCTTATATTGATAGAGTTCTATCCAGTCTAGCTCATTACACCATATCCCTATCCTGAGCTAGTTCTATCCAGTCCACCTCATTACACTCTATCTCTTTCAGGTCCATTCTAATGTTATCCTCCCATCTGCGTCTAAGTCTTCTCATTGGGTTTGACAGTCAGTAACCTGAACAAGGTTATAGAATCTCCCAATCAAGCTACATGTCCAACCCCTAATAATTTCCGAGATGATTATTTCTACAATATATTTTGATGAATACAGGGTGTGTAACTCACCATTATTTGACCTCATCTATGCCACAGTATCCTCATACCTCTTTGGACCAAATACCTTCATAATCTTCTGGTTCTCGAACGCCTTAAGAGGATATTTACTAAGGATTAATATATCTTTAACATTTTATGGTTCTTTGACGCAATAAACAGTACACACTAAGTGATATAAAATAATTATATTATTGAAACGTTAGAATGGATATATTGATAGAAAACACGTATTAATGGGACTTACTAGACACAATGGTCAGTATAGTCTGATAATAAACAAGTGTGCAATTTCTATAAGTTTGGACATTACATTCTGAAAGTAAAATTTGGACCTTCTAAAGGATAAGCCAGTAGTACCCTTCTATAATGAACAAGTAAATACCTTGTTTATATATATTAAAGCTCACTTTGAAAGAAGTAATTGTGTACTGTACCTTCTAGAGAGATCTTTACATTACTAGTTACAATAAAAGGTAAAATTTAACCAAGTCCAACTTTATTGTCTGTCTGTCTGTCCCAAGTAATAGCCCAAATTAAGTTCAAACATTTTTGCGATTTTTTGCAAATCTTATTCAGATTAAGAGTTTTTTAAGGGTCTCAAATGATTATTGAATGAGGTCAGAAACCTTGTCTTAATAACATCCATATATTCATTGATAACGTAAACTATGTATTATTATATATATATATATATTAATTACACAAGAGCATAGAAAGCTAATTTTTATAGGGGGTCCGCTAGAGACTTTTACAATAAATTTAGCCTAAATAAAATATATGTGTATATTTGGACGCGCTATGAGAAATATATCAAATTTTACCATTCAAATTTTTCAAAAAATATAAATCAATAGACATCCATTAATTTAGGGGCTAGAGTAAAAATGTAAGAAACGGCTAAGGGTACTATCATATCAAGTTAGAACTAAAATCATCAAACCATATCTGTTGTGTCACTAGGCACAGGGACCAACCAAGGGACACGCAGAATGTCCAGATACACTTTTTTTTATTTTTGGAGGCGATTAAATGTAAATATTTATCATAATCTATGAGTATAATGATTATTTTTTCTATTTATTAGAACGTATAGATAAAGATTTTTCTATGGAATATAGCACTTTCTAAATAAAATTATATAAATATGGTAGTTATAATATTAATATTGTTATCTTGAACTTACACCCAAGCGAATATAATATTGTTAATGTTAGCAACAATTACATTCTTACTACCCACACCAGTGAGCACATGTTCAAGATCATTATGTATAGTTTTCTGGTGACGGGGATTTCGGGGTTGAATCCCGGCTGAGTGTACTGAGGGTCGTTTATCCTAAACAGCTTCTCAGTATCCACCATTCTTACAAAATAGCATCATTAGGAACCTACATATACGTACACCCGAGTAGGTGGGGAAACGCGGGGGCTCGTGGAATATTCCGGTTGTACCTTTACTAACCAGAAATCAAACCTATATCTATTTTCTTCCAGATTTGGCATATTGTGACGTAATTTTCCACCCTACCTTGTATTTCCCTATGTTTTCTACTCTTTGTGAACAATTTCCTATTTATTTTCACGTGAAATCTTCGAAGTTCGCCAGCTGGTTGCCAGCCTGACTAATGATACTATTTACATCTATTAAATAAAATAAAAGGACGAAAGGAACAACGTAAAACATTGTTTTAAATAATTTAAATAAGGAATTTTGAATTAAGGAAGAACACTTACCTTTTATTAAACATATTAATTATCCTTCTAAGAAGTTGGTTTAAATCTTGTATTCATTTTCAACGTCGACCATGATTGTTTTTAACGCATACGCAGTTCTATCAAACAAGTGAGTAGCGGATCTGATCGTAAAAGAAGAAACAAGGCTCGATGTAAATAACTCAAAACGAGCGCGCTTTTCAATTTTGACAGATAGAAATAAACATTTAATTATTTTGTGAAAACATTGTTCACCTTCATTGGGTTATATTTCAATATTTATATTAAACCTGCATTTTATATGATTTTTATCCCTAGTCTATAGCCAACATTTTATATTTTGTTTTTTGTATATTAGTTTTCTCTTTGGACTTGGAAGTATGAATAGAACATTTTTAAATTTAACTTTTGGAAGATTTTTGATAAGAGACTGGGTCTTCTTCTTCGGGGTTGGTTTAACATGGAGCCAAATCTGCGGAGCTCCTAATTCTAATTATTTTAAAGTGAATTAAAGGTTGTGAATTTAAGTACAAGTTGTAAAATGGAAAGCTAAGTGTGTGTGCAAGAACTATACTATTTATTTTCGTTTAAATTGCGTAAGAATTCGAATTACTAAAGTGTAACAAATCTCTGAAGTTGGTGTCAATAAGGACTAATTCAGGGGTGAGGCCAAGCCAACTCTTCAACTATAAATGATTATTATTATTATAATTTTTTTTCTCCTATAAAAATCAAAATTCATTTACTTTCAGAAAGACAGACTAATGCAGAGCATTAATTAACAAATAATGTTTA
>CABFOV010012038.1:0-12271 GCA_902141375.1 Timema poppense | reverse complement strand
ATGCATTCTAAATAAACGTATACACCAAATATCTCAAATGTAACCATTTTGGAGATAGAACACTTGCATTCTCGGGTGACGAACTGTCAATCATAGCACCCACATGTGTGAGTCCAATCAACATAGCTCCAGTATCTCGATACTGACGAGAGATAAAACACACACATATAGCATATAGGTGTTTGCTGATTGGCTCAGCCAATGTTCACGTGTTTTCAGATACTCATGTCCTCCCCTTGCAGAACTTAGGGAAACAGCTACATTCATTAATTACCCACAAAGCACCATCAGACCTTAAAAACCCCACCTTCCAAAATCTCACATAATAAAATATTTCCCAACCCAAGACCAAGCGCCTATATTAAAATTTACCCCCAGTATCGTAAAAAATAAATCGAACTCGAGATTTTATGAATCTTGACGTTTCATAACCCCCCGAATCAGAAAAGAGTTGTTTGTGAATTTGCGTCTGTCTGTACCTCCAACTAGAGCCAAAACTATTTTACCGATCGGACTAAAACTTGGTATCTATGGTTTTCATAGGGTTGCCCCGAGGGGTTTTTGGAATTGGATATCCAACCATAAAATTAAAGGTAGTTAGTTTACTGAATGGCAAAAAGAGAAAAAGACAATTTTCTAAAAATCAGCTTTAACGATTTTGATTTAATTTCATATAATTTCAAAACATTTATAAATATTCCAAACAAAATGGCTAGTCTCAATATTTCAGCAAAATGACTTTAAGGGCTCCGGTCTGAAGCGTAAATTCTCATATTTTTCAAAATCATATTTCCAAAAATATTTGAGATATGAAATTACTTATCATTACCAATATGTAGATCTATTTATAATACAAATATTTTATTTGAAGCATATTTTTATAAAACCAATAACTTTCAAGCTATGTGCTAATATAAATATATATTTTTTACTTTTCGAACACTAAATATAAAGTATTGCGACCGTAAAAAAAATCTAACCCAAGCTGTTGATGGATATCACCGTTTCATGACCCCCCTCAACCCCCCACGAACCCTAAAAAGTGGTATTTGCAATGCCATCTGTCTGAGTGTCTGTTTAACCCTAAATTTAAGAGTAGTTTACTAAAGGGCGAAAAGAGAAAGAATCGATTTTCTCAAAATCTGTTCTAAAGATTTGTATTAATATTCGTATCTGGGCTCTGATTAAGATTATAAATAAACTGGCTAATTTCATTTTCCATGAAAATTACTTTTAGCGTACTTTACAGAAGCGAAAATTTCCGTATCTCTACTACTATTTGAGATACTAAATAACTTATCATAGTAAAATTGTAGTACTATTAAAAATAAAAACTTTGATATGAAATATATTATAATAAAATCAACAGTTTTTAAGATATTTGGAAATATATTAATACAATTTTGGGAGCTTTAGTTGTAAAGAAATAGGCCTACTAAAGTGTTAACGCAATAATTCTCCAATGCCAAAGAGTAACTAAATATAAGTGAGTCTTTCAAAGTTTATTTTTCTTTAAACATCTTAGGAGAAATGTTTGTACAACAATGACCTATATCTATTTTAAACTCAAAAGTCAATATTTACATTTTTTTTTATTGGTCAACCATGGTTAGTATTCCACGTTAAACTGTAGGTCCTCCATTTCATCTCACAATCACCCTACCATTTACACATTAGCGTAAGTGCGTATAACCCGAACGGGTAGTAAGACGCGGTGCTAATAATAATAATTTATTGGTCAAAATTTATAAATGAGGAATTTAATAGCAATACGATAGCCTGAATATGTGCAACACCTAATCAAATGTCAACAATTTTAACCAAACGTTTAAATTTTAATATAAAGGGTTGACCCTTGTGGACCCAATATTGATCTTTTTTTTTATCGGCCCAAACATCCAAATGAGGACATTAATTCTTAAAAAATAAAATTATAAAATTTAAAACCGGGACTCAAAAAATGTTTTACATAGTTATAGTTCAATATATGCTAGGGTTTGCTAGTGTATATTATTTCGTTTCACGTATATTACGAATTTTGAGTAGATATCTCCATTTTTAAACAATAGAGCGAGAAAGTCCGTGCGGAGTTCCGTATAATTTACAGCAGAACCTCATTATAACGGACATCGCTTATAACGGACAGTTAAAAAAAATGTTAAATAATAAAGAATGCTTATTTTTATCCGACGAGTCTTACATTTCCAGGCAAGCGATTAAACATCGACCATTGTTTTGTTTTGTGTAGACATGGATGCGCTGAACGACTCTAGGAATAGAAATTCAAGCAGTCGTTGAAAGACTGTCCAAACAGATGAGACTTAAGCAATTTAAAGTGAGCTCTGGTTGGTTGTTTAGATTTTGTCGACGCCGCAACATTTCAAACAAGAACCTTTGTGGGGAAGTTTTGAGTGCAGATTTTGAAGCCGTTTAGAAAAAAAATGAACGATGTGATTAAAAATGAAAAAATCCTAGGGCACTAAAAAATGTGATGGGCAATCTTACAGTTCACTATTATAGTTCTCTCAATGCATGGCTTACAACTGAAATAACAAATGATTGGTTTCATATAAAGGCTGAACCATCGATTAAAAAACACACATTTCAGAAGATGAAGTAAATGCCCTGGTTCTTTTAGATAATGCACCAACGCACCCTGATGAGAACAAACTCTGCAGCAAAAATAAGAAGATCAAGTGTATGTTTCTGCTACCCAACACAACATCTGTGTTTCGGCCCATGGATCAAGGCGTGATCCCGCAAAGCGGCCGTATGAAAGGAAAGTCTTAGTGAAATCCTAGAGGTTGAGGAAGACAGGAGGGGACAACAGACTCTTCAAAATGTGTAAAGTCATACCACATTCGACCCACTATTTAACCTTTCTGATGCCGTGAAAGAAATCAAACAAACGACTTTGGCTAGGGCATGGATCATGAAGAAACAACTCTAGAAGTAGAAAATTGTGAGATAGAAGACTAGCTTGATAATCTGCAGAGAGGAGAAGAGGAATCAGTTTCGTTGGATGATGTGGAGGCCTGGTTTGAAGCAGACGGAGACGACCCTGGCTGGCTTCCAGATTTTGACTGAAGAAGAAATTGTCGCCAGTGTAACTGAAGAAACAGAATCTTCGGAGGACGAGTAAGAAGAGGGAGGGGACACTACTCAGCCTACAATTAAGGTGAGCGAAGTGAAATACCGTTTAAATTTTGTTATACAATATGTTGAACAATCGGCAAATGAAAATATGTTTGCATATTACGAACACTTACGGCACCTCCGTCAGTTATTAACTGAGGAAATAAGCCTAAAATAAACTGTTTTTCCAAACCTATGAATGTAAGCAATCAACATGAACCAGAACCTTCTTGTTCTAAAGATTAAAGCAGTGTATACGCACACATTTTTTCAATTAAACCTATGCTGAAGGTTGTTTTTTATTTGATATATAATAAATACTTTTTATAGATAACTAATGTACTTTCATTGATGTACACCCTGCTGCATTACACACCTATGAGAAATATTTGTTATTAACCGGACTTTCGTGGAAACGCACAACCTTCAGCCCCTATTAGTCCTTTATAATGAACAAGGCTCTACTGTATTTACAGAAATATATCATGAGTACCACTCAATTTTTTACCATCCTCATAACACCACGGGAATTAGCATCTGCGAATGCAGTATGTAGCCCAAACAGCCAAATCAGCCTATTACTAAGACCATCTTGGTGATGATGTAAGGTTGGTGTGAGAGTATGTTAACAGCTAGAAGACAAGCACGTCGTCAGAGCAGCCTCTCCAACTCAACTCCTAATAAAAAATATTTATATTCCGCACCCTTTCAAACCTGCACTTTGACTAAAAAGCATTCGTCACCAATCCCTCTCAAAAGATAACCATACCTGAAATACCCCCTCCCACCTCCTTAAACCCTGAGGTGAAAATAAGCCCACCCCCAACGAGATCCAAACGTTATAGTTCAAAATCACAACATTCACAAATCACAGAAAAGATAACTAGTATATATTATACTGCTGAAAATCAAAATTAAAAACCAAGAGTTGGAAAACAGAGTTGAAGTACCTGGGAAGTTCGCTGGCAGAGGATGCCTACTGTACTAAAGAAATTAAGTCGAGGATCACCATGGCCGAGAAAGCTTTCAACAAGAAGAGGTTACTGCTGATCAGTAAGTTGAGTTTGGAACTGAGGAAGAAACTGACGAAATGCTACATTTGGAGCGTCACAATGTATAGAGCAGAAACTTGGATTAGCAGGAAGATGGAAAATAATACTGGGAGAGCTTTGAAATGTGATGGTGTAGAAGACTTGAGAAGATCAGGTGGAGAGACAGAGAGAGAGAGTGACAAATGAAGAAGTCCTTAGAATAGTGGGTGAGAAGAGATCCATTTTGGATTTGATTCTTCGGCACAAATCAAAGTGGATCGGACACATCCTTATGAGGAACTGTCTTCTGCACGACGTCATATGAGGAAAGGTTGAGAAAAGGAAGGTCTTGTATCATCGCTTCTTCTAAGTAATAGCAGAAAAGCATCTTGATGATTAGTAACTAACAGAAGTAAGATTGAACATATAGTTTAGTTTAGTAACTCTAGGAATAAGAATCAACGCTCATTCTCCTACAAAGGAGCGTCTGCCTCAACATAGCGGCAGTCAGAGTTAGGCAACAAATATTAATTTAAGGTTAAGCCGCAATACACAAAGACAATCCAACCTAGCTAATACCAAACTAAGACCTGAAAGTTTTATTCATGAATAATGATGAAACTATAGTTAATGAAATCAAAGTGTATTAAGTCCTAATTTTATCGAGTTAGTATGAAAAAAGTTATATAAGATAGCTAGCTTGAGTTAACTCCATAGAGAGTTAGGAAAACCTTAGACTAATCTCCTGGAAGAGAAACTAGCATTTTACTAATACTAAATAGAGAGCTATCAGGCATATATGCGTTAAACTACTATGGCCGGTCCGTTCCTAATAAGTAGTGCCTGGACATGTATATCCAAACTAAACCTCCAAAAGGCTTTCAAGCTACACTATACCCGGGCTCAGAGGCCTTTTATAGTGCAAACACTGATATCCATAGGGACCGGAACCTTTTCGCAGGACGCGGGTCAAGTCCACGAGTTCCATTCTGAGTACTCGGGCACACGAAAAAAACAGTACCAGCCCCTCCATGCCTGCCTTAGGTAACTTAAAAAAAATTCTACTGGGACCTGATGGAAGGAGGAGTTGGCTCCTCCTAGTGATCGCCCAATCACGAGGAAGTCAGGAGCAAAGCCTCCGAACAGTCATCTCCGCAAAACTTCATTCCGCTTGCCCCTGGACTTTCACTATTCTCCCAAAACTTGGTTGACGCCCATTTAGCACCATTCTTGAGATCGATTGCCCGGAGTTGACCAGCGGGGAACTCGAGGAGGTACCCTGACTAGCTATCCCTACTACACGAGTGCGCACTACCAAACGCTTAGTGCATGTCGAGGAACCTCGCTCCTCATACACAGATAACCTTATCGGGGTCTTAGCTATGCCGGACTCCACCGTCCACCACATTGCCTAGGGGCCACCCCATGGAGACGCCCAAACAGGATTTTTAGAGATCTGTCAGTACCGGAAGGTGGCAAAGACAGTCTAGTGCTCGTTTATATGAAACGTCCCGGTTACGTACGTCGGGCCGGTTCCTTTACAACTAAGCACCGTGACCCCCAGTAGTACCTGGACAATCAATAGTATATTTATACTTCCACCCTAACGGAGCCTGAAGGGGCCGGAGACAAAACACTATCTCCGCGGGCCCCTACTACGAACTAGTAGTGCTCCCACAGATTGCTCACCGTAAATAGATACACTAAAAAGAAATAATAGTGACTGCTATCTGTCACTAACCTAATTAGGTCATTGAACAAAGCGATAGCTAACCTGATTGCACTCATTAAGTGATCCTAAACAAGGCCACACAGTTTAGGGAGAGTAGCTAGTATGGCATTTCAATCCACTCTAATGTGATTGGCCAGATATGGTCACGTGACCACTCTTCCTCGCTCTCTGATTGGCTGTTGGCTTCACCCCCACCCTCCACCCCTTTACATTCTCATCCTGCCACTTTCGGTGGTTCCGGAAATGTTGGTTCTTGTTCCAAACATGTTGAATATTGTTCCGGACATGTTGATTATTTATGTGTGCTAATTGATTGTTTATGTATGGGTAGAATTGGCGTGTTGGAGTTTTATTTATTTATTGACATGCAGTCCACGGCGACGGGCGCTCCTCTTTCGGCATCGCTAGTGAGCGCTGGGAGCATCTTATCTGGGCGGCAGTTTAGCTAAGGGTGTGACCGCCGAGCAGCTGACAGCGTATCACGGCCGTAAGGCCCCTTTCACTTTTCCTTCACTCCCCACTCTCCTTACATCGCCACTGCTTAGAACAAGCTAAGTTACAGTGACTGCTTTCTCGCTCTGTTGGACTACCTTTCACTTCCCCCCCCCCTCATTTAATCATACCCCTCTCTTTTNGGGTAGAATTGGCGTGTTGGAGTTTTATTTATTTATTGACATGCAGTCCACGGCGACGGGCGCTCCTCTTTCGGCATCGCTAGTGAGCGCTGGGAGCATCTTATCTGGGCGGCAGTTTAGCTAAGGGTGTGACCGCCGAGCAGCTGACAGCGTATCACGGCCGTAAGGCCCCTTTCACTTTTCCTTCACTCCCCACTCTCCTTACATCGCCACTGCTTAGAACAAGCTAAGTTACAGTGACTGCTTTCTCGCTCTGTTGGACTACCTTTCACTTCCCCCCCCCCTCATTTAATCATACCCCTCTCTTTTTGAGGTCAGTGGGGGTCAGACCCTCTCATGGTGGAAATTTGATGTCACAACAAACGTAGCTTGTTTTAAATGTTGAAAGAGAGTGCCTACGACCCTTGCTGAAGACCCCCAAGGCCGCTTGACACATAGGTCGTGGCCTTCTTAAGGTCGCAGGTTTAACTGTTCTTCCTCCCCGCACCCCCTCAAGGCTGATTGCCAGTTCAGTCGTGGCCTTCTGAAGGTCACAGGTTTAACTCTTCTTCCTCCCCGCACCCCCACCCCCCAAGGCTGATTGCCAGTTCAGTCGTGGCCTTCTGAAGGCCGCAGGTTCACATGTACTTTCTAACGACAACTCTGGGACCAAGGATTCCCCCCGACATAATTAGATTAGCCTTACATTTAGACGGCGTGCACACCGGGACTCGATCCTCGATATCTTTAACACGGATGTCTTTAGAACATCCGTACTTCCTGCACCCCCGCCATTTTGCCGGTCGACCAGGTATAATGTGTACACGCATTTGCTTCAAACATCGATCATCGGCCCTCTAGTACCCCTTAAACCATGCGACCATCGATGCAAGTATACAATGCATTGTGACGGTAGATTGATACCCATGTATAAAGTGAAAACAACCGTTTTATTACTCAAGCCACTTATAACAACAGAAAAAATAATTTAATGTTCGCCACTATATTTTGTCGGAATAATATATAACTCTTTCATTAATTCAAAGGTAATATTGAATTGAGTAACTTGAATGTAAGTTTCGCAACTATATTTTGAATTATTATTATTATTATTATTATTAGCACAGCGTCTTACTATACGCTCGGGATATACGCACCTACGCTAATGAGTAGTGGTAGGGTGATTGTGAGATGAAATTGGAGGACCTACAGTTTAACGTGGAATCCGAACCACGGTGGAGGCCTGGCATTCCCCACATTCACAAGATGTTTTGCCAGAGGTGAAGGAAGGATTTGGTAATCAGATAAATCTGTGCCGAGACCGAGGACTGAACCCCGAAACCCAAGCACAGAAGTAAGACACCTTACCCCTAGACCACCAGGTCACCCAATAGTTTAAATAAGTAATATATAATTACTAATTAATTCATGTAATATATAACTATTACATTAATTCATAGGTAATATTGACTTGAGTAACTTGAATTTAATGTTCGAAACTATATTTTGACGAAATAATATATAACTGCATAAATTCTTAAGTAATATCAGGGCTTAGGAAGATATAAATTGTATCTTCATTTGTGCGAAGACAGAGCAACACGGTCGTCCTGGATTAAATACCCCCTACCTCCACTGCTAATAGCCACGAAGTTAAGCTTATCGGTATTTAGAATTGCGTCTTATTAACCGTCAGTGGCACAAGACATGGACGATGAGGGAGGAAAGAGGCCTCGATACACACGCACGACAGGGATTCAAACTAATATTTTAGGGAAAGATTGAGATAAGAGCTGATTTTGACCAGGCGAAATTTGTAACAGCATTTGCCAGGGTTTGAAATGTGAAGTAATTAGCGTTTGTTGCCCTCTAAATGACTTGAACCCTTACGTCACAGGGCGAGATGTGTATCCATATTTGCGCGTCATTGACAACTGAACCTTCCAAAATAATATGAATATCTTTGCACAAATGAGAGAGAAACAGAATAATAAAAATAGTGATGTAGCATCATTTGCGCTGGGTTAAATGTGAAAACGGCCAAAGCTATTATTTATGCTTATTCCATCATTGACATCTGGATACGGGATTCGAACCAGAGACTTTTGGCACAACAATTAAGGGTTTGTATTTATAAAAATAATTAGCGTTTGTCGCCCTTACAGGGACTCGAACCACCCTACCCCCCTCCCCCGTCACGGCGAGATGTATACCCGCATTTGCACTGTTGGATCCCTCTAGAAGGAGCACCGGATAAAGACATCCATCCACGGCGAGAGAACTAACGCGAATGAAAGATAACTGTAAATAAATGCCAATTTACGTGGATCGGGCAAGCACCAATGCGGAAACAAAATTATCGACCAATAAGAAGCCGCCACCTTTACATAGACCTTAAAATCATTACATTCGGTCATTGTAATTAATGATTGCGAGCGATAAACATCATAATGGGTTTCAACGAGCTGTGAAATTGGCTAAATTCAGGTATGTTTAAAACGTTTTGTATATTTTAATGGTTACTATTTTGTTTATTACGTCTTTGGTGTACAACGGTATTTGCTTCTTTGACAGACTTTCAAGAAGACGAACCCGCGGCATCGGTAATTCAACCAGTGGAGGCAAATAGCCAAAACCCATTGGAGTTTTTTTTTTACCGAGGAAGGAATTTGCTTGGCGGATGGCGACTGGTCCATGTGTAATTATCGTCCTGCTTTATATTTTAGAGAAATGTCAGTGTTTTATCTACCTCTATCGTAATTATTACGTATTTATTTAATTTCAGATTACTGGGATCCGTACGAGCTGGATACAAGTCTGAGAGAGCACGTAGCGCCCGCAGAGGGTTTAACAACGTGTGTGCAGGCGCCGACCTTGGAGACAGGCGATGCAGTGGTGGGCATCGACCTCCTAGATGCTGTCGGTGCACAAATCAAAACCACCACCTTCACCCCACCACCAGGAATGACCCCTCAGGGCCCTACCGACGTCACTGGAAATGCTATCCCTGTTGTTTGGGGTGAATTGGACTTGATAGACCAGCTGATGTGTAAGTTTTCCGATGTATATATTTTAGTACCGTATACAAGTAACTATACTATAGCCACTAGTTTGGAAATATACAGTTTATTACGCAAGAGTTATATGCACACTCTATTCCCCCAAACTACCGTTGTTTGGCCGCATAACTACTACACTTTTGTCAACAGCCCGTTCCCAAGTTTAACCAAATGAGAGAAAATTATAATTGGCGTTTTAGTCACGTTTGAAATGTGCTGAATCAATATTCGGCCATAACCTTAACTCGCTTGATAGCATGCCTGGATACCAAACTATTGGTACCAGGTTCGATTACCGACACGGTTAAAATGTTGCTTTTATAAATTATCAGTCAGCGGACAGGGTTTTTGTATGGTCTAGCTTGACAAGTTATTAATAAAAAAAGTTACCCGAGATTTAGACTGAAAAATAGTAACGGATATAAAATAAATGGTTTTATTTAATTAGAAAACTTAATTTGGATCATTAAAATTACTTTCTAACATCAATATCTATTTTTACCAAATTTGTATAAGACATGTTTTCTCCCATTACCTTATTTAAAGCTAGATTTCTTCAATCGTTAGCGCTGTGTCGTAAACTTGGTTACTTATCTAAATAACAGATGGCACTGCAAGTCACTTTAGAATGCAAAACATTTTGTGGGTAAACTTGGTTACTGAACGAAATAACAGATGGTATTGCAATTATATTTAGAGGTGAAAAAAAATTTGCACTTTGCTGGTTAATTATATGATTTTAAAACGGAGAGTAGTTTAGATCTAGCGTTACAATATGTTTTAAGTATATACTGGCATAATTATTAACCCGGAAAGATATATTGTTGCTTTAGCCGATTATTAAAAAGAAAGAAAACCATATATTGTTTTGTTGATGCATGAGTCCCAGGTTCAATTCCCTGACAGGAGTGAAAATGTAGGTTTAATCTTTCACAATGATAAATTAGCTTCCCTGGACAGTATTTTGTACATGTTAAATTTGCACTTTGCTACCCAATTATATGATTTTAAACCGGGGGTAGTTTAGATCTAGTGTTACAAACTGTTTTAAGTATACAAGCATTCAAATATATACCGACATAAAAATTAACAGGGGAAATTATATCCAAGGGTGCCGGGTTCGATTCCCTGGCAGGGGTGAAAATGTAGATTTAACCACGCTGGACTGTATTTTGTAGCTGTCCTAGGGTTCAAATGTATTTTCATACTCACACCCTCTATGAAGGGTTCAGCGCTCAATTCCCGGCATGGTTGAAAATTTGGGTTTACATTTAAAAGTGATAAATTAACTACCATAGACTGTATTTATTACACATACCTTGTGAAAGATCAAGGGTTCGAATCCCTACACGGCTTAAAATGTAGGTTTAACCTTTCATAGTGATAAATTAACTGCCATGGACTGTATTTATTACTCACACATTGCAAATGTGGGTATCAGTTAAAGCAATTGTAACAACATATTATATTTTGCTGTATCATTTTAACGCGTAGGATTACAGAAAATAGTTATATTTAAAGTGTGTATGCTGTTGTTTTGTTAGTTCAATTGTATGGCGGGTTTTCCCCCGGGATATAGTTCTCCAGCGCCACCACCAGCCGTGTCCCCCTTCACCCCACATCAGCAGCAGCACCACCACCGTGCTAGGGAGTCGGGGTTCAAACCCAAGTTGCGGGGAAGAAGACGGGGTAAACGGTCTTTTATCAACCAGAAGCGACGGCCTGACCATCTTCAGAACCCCAGACAGGAATTATTGCACCGGTAAACAGGGTTGGTGGAGCCTCATCTCAAGACATTCTGCTTCGAATCGTCGAAGAGGAAATTAAGCAATTGAGGCGTTTCTTTTATACTGGTATAGAAGTTACCGTACATCTTGGTGCTTCAGCAAGCGATCATGACGCATTAAGTTGGCTTGAAGAAAAATTACTGTTTTTCTCAATCGGCTGTAGGACCATGTTGTAAGCGCCGATAATCATGTCGGCTTACTTTTGAATAGCAATTACTCAACGTTGAGCCCTGTATATGTCTTATTTAGGCGGACACGTCAGTCAGACGCTCGAGCCATGCTTGATAACGTAAGTCATTTGTTGCAAAATAATAATTTGTTCTTGAGTACGGCACCAATGAAAGTTAAACTCAGCCATTTTAAGGAGCATCGTGAGAGTGCACATTATTGTGATAAACTCTCTCCCGCTAGCACATATATTCGTAATAATAAAGGAATAATTAGGATTAGGATAATAAAATAGAGCCAGGATGTATGGATGTGAACACCATTAATCAGCTCAAAAAGAGTCGGCATATTCAAAAACTCAAAGCAGAGGAACTATGCAGGGATGCCCGTGTGAATCTTGTGAAAGGTGGTGGTAGAATCACTGAAATGAAAAAATTTAAAACATATCTCTCCAAATAGAAAATCACCATGTTCAAGAAACGTCGGGGAAAGCAGGTCCTATATGAAGGGCCTACTCCTCCCGAACATTCCTTTAAGGGCTACCTTGATTTGTAATTTCACGATAATGAGCAAAAGCATTTTGTCATAGCATCCTTGACTGCCGCATTTAAGTGATCGTACTTTTGCCGCAAGTGTAGTGTGCCGTTCAGTAAAAAGAATACGCACTGTAGCATTGTTTGCCACAAACTAGCCGAAAACAAACAATAACAATCAACTCACCAATTTTACCAAGTCCGCCGGCGGT
>CABFOV010012037.1:0-12271 GCA_902141375.1 Timema poppense | reverse complement strand
ACAGGTAAACATTGTTTTTATCATTCTAGTTAATTTACATGCGACAGGTAAACATTGTTTTTATCATTCTAGTTAATTTACACGCGACAGGTAAACATTGTTTTTATCATTATAATTAATTTGTTGTCATTGTTTACAGGTTGAGAACTTTTGAAATAATATTAACGGATGTGTTTTGCTTCTTAAATAACACATGAGCAGTGTTAAGAGCCATCTTTGAACCTTAATTTAAAACACCATTGTTCTACCACTTAACACATTGACTTGAAAATAGCCCTCCAAGTATTGGCAGCGGCTAAATATCTATGATTACTTTTTCTACATCATTGGTTAGGTTGAAACTTTCAAACTCAAGATGTGATAAAACTTGTATCAAAACATTCTCTCAGTATCAGAGGGTTATTCCACATGAAACTACCTAATTTGAGAACAACTCTGTGCCCTTAAATATCAGATTTAAAAAATACTTTGACTACAATTTAGAGCTAATTTTTTTCATCAAATTGTTATGGGTATAAATAGAACTGTGGGGGGATTATGAAAAAAAAAAAGCGTTTTTTCTAAAAAAAAAGTTGTGCCAATTTTGGTTGTAATGGTTAAAAATATTCATAACGTCGTTATTTATTAACTGATTTGGCTAATTTTGGTGTCGAGTTAAGGCTAATGTTAAGTTATTTGAAATACTATGGACAGAAATGATGATTTATTGACCAGCCTCTTGATCTAGTTGTCAGCATTCTTGGCTACTAATCTAGACGTCCCGAGTTTGATTCCTGCTGATACCATACATATTTTTCTCTGATGGGGAATTGTATCTATAATTGGCGCCATATTGTAATAAGGCTTAAGTTAGGTTCATTACTTCTACTGGTAGCACATAATCATCACCACATCAGGGCAATGTGACCACACCTACTAGGTGCCCCAACCCCCAGACATCTGCGAAGCAAATTTTTTGGGTTCGATTCGAATCTCGATTTGAAGCAAATGCTATTCACGAATTTTGAATAATTATCAAATCGATTCTTATCCTAGTAAAATTTGCTAAAGTTGTAATCTTAAAAAAAAAGTTACACATTAAAAAAAACATTAGAATAGTTTTGGAACTTAGTCTTCCAAGTTCTTCAACATGTTCATGCGGTAAAGAGCACTATCTTTTGTGGAGATTATAAACCATTTAACCGTAGGTATATCTTCAGTCCTCAAAGTTAAAACATTTATTAGATGTTATCCAAAGGTATAGGCTAGTTTAGTTGTTTTTTTTAAAGTGCACCTCGAGCGGTTATCAGGAATGTATAGTGAATGCTTAGTGGACTGATAGTGTGGTCCCTAGCATACTATTGCTCCACCTTTTAACCTACGATGACATAAGCAAACCCGTACTAGTGTCCACAAATCATCCACTTAGTCAAGTTGTTGTATATGGCCCCTTATTTCTGCTCACTATGGTGATAATTTAAATTAATAAGCATTTACTTTAGGATACCTCACAAGTATTGTTATCAAAAATATACTAACGTATTTCAGGCATATTGTGAGATTTGCAACAGCCTAAAACCTTTTCAATTTTCTTTCTAGTTTTGTTTGATATGTGTTATCGAATCAAATAATATAAAATTTGAATACCAACCTCAAAAGTTGGTTGCATATCTGCCAATGCCAGTAAAGGGCCAGGATTGTATAATCGATGTTTGCATGGGGGTTTGGGGAAGGGGGGGTAGGAGATGTTATATCTGTTTTTAACCGGTTTTAATATTTTTTCCTCCAATCTTATGACAATTATGTTTTCTAAACCACAAATATCTAACTTTTCATATTCTAAATATAATATAATGATATTTCTTGAAATGGTTTTTATAAAAAATGAAGAGGTTGTATTGTATGGTTTATGGAATAAAAAATATTTATGATTTATTAGAAATGATCATGGCTGCTGCGTTTGTGCTTAAGCCACTAGTAGACAATGGTTATGTTTGTATCCTTAAGTTTGAGCACTCAAGTAGTCATGAAATAGTGTTGATTTTTTTTTTAGTACTGTCCAGAATAACTTCATTCCTAATCTTGTTTCTCCTCGTGACAGCTAATATGCTCCTCACAAACTTTGAGCTCCACTTTCCTAGTCTCTCTTACATTCATTGTCCATGTTTCTGCTTCATTTGTGACAATGGGTACGAAGTACGCCCTGTGCAACACTTTCTCACACTTCAAGGGCACTTCTCTCCTCCATATCAGGTCTCTTACACACAAATAGAACAACTCTGAGTGCTGACCTTTTCTCATTACATCCTCTCTAATTCCACCTTTCTCCTTAATCACACTTCCAAGATATTTTATGTTCTACACTTTTCTCAACTCTACTCCATCCAACCTTACAGTTTTACTAAAAAACCAAATTACAGTAATATTGAACCATTCATCAGCCCACGGGCAAGTCCATTTGATTGTATGTTTGATTATTCTTTTGGTCAAATGCTTGTGACGTTTTCCTATAAATATATATAGATTTTTTTTCATTGCCATTTAAGTTATAAATAATTATTTTAGTTTTAGTTTTAATTCATAGAGAATTTTATTCTTACATGTTGGCACTTCTTGTATGTAAGTACTTTTTTTTTATGTTAAAGCTCTTCTGAAGAAAGATGAGGAGAAAGAGAAGCCCAAATTTGGCTTCCCAGTGTCCCAGAGCAGTAACTATAATGTGGCTGACTGTAGAAATCTGGTAAAGACTTTGGTTTGGGGGGTGAAGACAATCGTGCGGGATTGTGTGTCTTGCAAGGTACGTCAAAACTCTGGCTGTAACCTTTGGTTTCTGTTAACGTTTATGTTTTTAAATGTTTTCACAGGAGATTGTGTCTCAGGTAAGGTATGTTAAAACAGCGAGTAAAACATTTCCTTTCTGTCATCTTTTGTGCTTTTAAATTATTCACACGAGATTTAGATCTACAGCATAATATCTTCACTGATTTAGGTTATTTTTAAAATAAAACCCATACAAAATTGTTTTCATTTCTCTATCTTATTTATAACTGAAAAAATTTAATAGGACTTGATGGACAGCAAAGCTCAATATTGACCATTTTTAAAAAGTAGTTTTTCACACCTCTATACAACAATGTTGGTGTTTGCAGACTAACAGTGAGAGCAACTCCTCTGTTAAGAGCTTTCATCTGAAAGAGACGGCCACTTTCATTCGCCTGGTAAAATGGGCGATGCGTGCGCTCGACATATATTCTCTGAGCAGTACCTCGGTGGGCCAGAAGATGGTTGGCAATCCAACTGTTCGAACTGAGGACGAGGAAAAATATGTCTTGGAGTATTTCTCGGGAGTGGTGAGTGGGAAAATGCTCAAATAGGGGTTTAGAAAGCTTGAAAAACTTGGACCTTGCGTCAGCTTTGAATTTGCTTTGAAAAATAAAAATTGTGTTCATTGACAGTAAAAATATTGAAGGTTAAATTAATCATGCATTTATGTCTTACTTGATAAATCAAATATGCACATTATATTGATTTAGACAATACAAACATCTTTCAAACTATTCAACTTTAAATTGTACTTCACTTCTTAAATAAAAGTGGTCCTTGCACATTCTTTATATCAAATTATGCACAAAATACACCTTAAAAACACTTATTCCCATAAAGACACATCTATTCTTTGTAATGGCATCCATTTGCTTTTTTGTCATGCCGGTATTTAATAAATAATAGTTAGATAAGCTAATATTTTTTGTCCATCAGAGCTTTTTGTGAGAACTTTAGTAACCAAAATGTGTAAGAAGTAACCAGACACACTGGCTCGATTGAGAAATGTTTTTTTGTTATTCTTATGGACAAAAAATGTGGCTCCTTTGTATTCATTCAGATTAGTTTGAAAGTTTTGATATTTTGCTTTGTAAGTATTCATTAAAATTGACTATGAGTTTTTTTATTTAAGAACTATTTTAGTGATTCTAAAATATATTTTTAGAATCTATTGATATTTATACCAAAACACTTGATTATATTTGGAAGAAGGTACAGGAGGAAAGTTTGATAGAAACGTATAAAAGGGACGAACACAATATGGCATTTACAATGAAAAGAAGAACACAGTTCACACTTTACACTGCTGCCACTGGACAAAGAGGTAATGTTTACCTCTTAAAGAAAAATCGATCGTCACCGCCCAATCCCCCGACCTAGGTTTCATTCTGTCGGAACCCATCAGGGAGGAGCGTGAAACACGCAACACAACTTCCTAAAAGAGGATGAGTTCCAATAGAACCTACCTCTTTGTCCATTGGCAGCAGTGTAAAGTGTGAACTGTGTTCTTAATTTCATTGTAAAGGCCATATTGTGTTCGTCCCCCTTTTATATGTTTCTATCCACCTTTCCTGTACCTTCTTCCAAATATAATAAGATCTGAATAATATATATAATCCTTAAGTGGAAAAATATTTTTAAAATCCTTTCCTGTCCCAATCCCACGTAAAACTGTTATTTCCCGAAGTCAAAATGTTTTTGCCGCACAGGATAAATTTTTAGAAATAGTAAATCAGTTTGTCAGTTTAATCGGTCTTGTTTCCGCTGTTTTATGTAAATGGTCTCTTAATATGCCAGTACGTATGTGATCTGTGCAGTTCAGGATGCTGGACCACCAGACATTGCATGAACTGTTTTCGACAACAGTGGAGTACCTAGTGGAGCGCATCCATCAGAATCCTAACCTCCAAATTGTAAGCAACTCGCTAATGGCATACCAAAACACATCCCCCATCTTTGGCATGGTGATGTTGGAGTACCTGCTGAAACACATGTCTGAAATGGGGGGCAGCGTCGAAAGGAGCAACCTCTACCTGCGAATGTTCAAACTAGTATTTGGCAGTGTNATCAGAATCCTAACCTCCAAATTGTAAGCAACTCGCTAATGGCATACCAAAACACATCCCCCATCTTTGGCATGGTGATGTTGGAGTACCTGCTGAAACACATGTCTGAAATGGGGGGCAGCGTCGAAAGGAGCAACCTCTACCTGCGAATGTTCAAACTAGTATTTGGCAGTGTTTCGTTGCTACCCCAGGAGAATGAACACATGCTCAAACCACATCTGCATCAGATCGTCAACCGGTAAACCCTATTTCCCTTCATTTTTATTTAAAATTTATTAATGCCTAAAGTTGATGTTTGTGCTATTAATGTTACCTAACATGCACATTTTGAGTGTAATAATTTTTTATTTGTTCCCTCAAGCAAGGTACTCAACAATCCCTTTTTTTGTTGTTGCAAATAGCTCTTATAGCATGTGCTATACTGTGAAAAAAGTTATACAAACAAACCAATTCTTATATTTCGTATTCACTCACATGTCCGACACCTTATCTCGGTTGGTAGCTTGTCTACCTAGTGAGCTAAGGGTCCCGGGTTTGAATCCTATCATGGTTGAATATTTATCATTGGTGAAAATACGGGTTTACCCTTTCACATTGATAACTTATCAGCCTAGGACTGGATGTTGTGTCTTAAGTTGGATTATAAGGTATATGAAGCTACGACAGAGCTAACAAGCCGGTATTGGAAAATATATGGCTCGAATAAAACACAGACCCAGGCCACAGGCTGGAATCAGAAATGGATGTAAATTTACAAGCTGAGGACCGCACTTAATGGGTTTAACAGCTACAGAACATTTAAAGGGTTTCAAAACTAAAGAGCATTTAAGGGCTTCAAACCTAGAGAACATTATGTTGTTTAGTACTTTTTGGAGTTTTCCAATGGTGTGGACTATTTTATTTGTATCATTAGGTACTTGTTCACAATTTTTCTATTTGGTTTGATAAAAATATGCTATTTCCCCATACTTACATGAGATTGTAAAGAAAAACCAAATGATCGGCATTTGCCTCATTGACAAAAGGGCTGATCGACCCAGCCCTGCCTCTTAATTTATGTTTTAATATATTTCAATCAAAATTATTATTTGTTAGCCCACTACTATTACTGTTTATGTTGTTGGATTCTGGAATCTTAGTCGCGGACTTCAAAGGACTTGTATTCAAGTTTAAAAGGTCTGAAAATATTCTCACATTGTTATTTTACTTTTCTAAAAATTCTATTAATTGTATTGGCGTTTGTAGTATTCCTTTTTTAAAATTATTTACAGATCAATGGAATTGGCAATGTCAGCTAAGGACCCTTACAACTATTTCTTACTTCTCCGAGCCTTGTTTCGCTCAATTGGTGGTGGCAGCCATGACCTACTTTATCACGAGTTCCTTCCATTATTATCAAATCTACTACAAGGCAAGCTCCCTCTTAATTACCTTATCATCACTTTGGAACCAACTGTGTTTATATCATTGTTTATTTCTTAGGGATTTATGACATTCATGTATTTTTTTGATGGTGATTTTAAAATAATAACATAAAAAGGTGTAAAAGATAAGATAAAAATAGTATTTCAGTGTTTAGAACATTATTTTTTTGGTTTTTAAGGAAAACTTTTTATAAATTTTTTATGTATTTTTTTATATTTGGTAGAAGGTACAGGAAAGAGGGAAAGGAATAAGGATAAAATAAAAGGAGACAAACACAATATGGCTTTTATAATGAAAAGGAGAACTTGATTCAAACTTTGCATTGAAGCTACTAGACACATATTTAATGGCTCCCTCCTGAAAAATATCACTTGTCCCTCGATCTATGTTTAATTCATTATATCAGAACTATTCAGGAGGATGTGTGAAATGCGCAACACAACATCCATTTTATCCCTCCTCCTCTTTTAGGAAGTTGTGTTGCATGTTTCAAACTCCCCCCCGCTGAGGTCCAATTTAATGAAACCTAGGTCGGAGGACCGGGCGATAACAAGGGATATTTTTTTATTTTCATTGTAACAGCCACTTTGTGTTTGTCCCTTTTATATGTTTCTACCCACCTCTCCTATATCTTCTTCCACAATTAATTTGGTGTAGGACTCTCAAAACCTTGAACCCTCAAACATCTCAAATCATTAAAAATATTATTATTATCACTACTATATTTTTTAATTTTTGTTACAAACTTAATAAGCGAACCATAGTCTTAATTTAACACTCAACCAAATATTTAAATTTGACAAAGAATGGATTTTAACAAAAAAAGTTAACTCAATCAATTTCTTTTTTTCCCCCCGATTATATTTAAATATAATATTTATAGCTTTTCCCAAAACCTGGATTAAAATTTGGGATTCGCGCTTGGTAGGTAAAATGATGATTCAGTTTGTAAAATAGTAAATTCGGCTGAACTCTTTATAATATTTAAGCGTATAAACCGAACGGGTAGTAAGACGCGCCGCTATAAACAAAAACGAACGATAATGACCGTGTAGCTACATTTTTCTACTGAGTTCCAGCTGATGTTTGCAACTAAAGGTCGGGTATTAAACTGAGTAGATGTATAAGTTGCGTGGCCTATGTTTGTGTTGCTGTAGGACTGAACAACTTGCAGAGCGGCCCTCACAAGCAGCACATGAAGGACCTGTTTGTCGAGCTTTGTCTCACCGTACCCGTCAGATTGAGCTCACTGCTAAGATACCTGTCACTGTTGATGGATCCACTGGTCTCAGCCCTCAACGGTTCTCACACCTTGATCAGTCAGGTAGAACCACAATTAACACTCATGTGTGCATTAAACATGTTATAGTATGTACATTAATTAATATGATTTCGATGAAATGTGTGTTCACACTTTCGCATTGATGAATTAACAGCCGGGGACGTCGGTAACCCGGTGGTCTAGAGGTAAGGTGTTGGGACTTCTGTGCTAGGGGTCCGGGGCTCAATCCTCGTTCCAGGCACAGATTTATCTGATTGCCAAACCCTTCCTTCACTTCTGACAAGACGTGTATTAATCAAAACTTGTGAATGTGTGAAATGCGCAACACAACTTCCTAAAAGAGGAAAACAAAAGAGACAAAAGGGGAGAAAATAGAAATACACAAAGAATAATAGGAGACTTGGATGGTAACATTTAAAAGGAAAAACGTAAAATGAATAACATAAAGAACAAACACACGAAATGGACATTGGATGCGAATATATAATAGATCTCTATAAGGAAAACCTCTCTTCGCTCTATGAGGTAATTATATTTAGAAGAAGGTTCAGGGAAGGTGGATAGAAACAAAAAATAAAATGAAGAACACAGTTCACATACCTCATGATAGTGGAAAATACAGTCCTATAATTTTATTTGATGTATTATTTAAAAATAAACTAAGAGAGATAAATATAAATAATTTGAGAGTTGATTTTTATACAGGTGTTTAAAGTAGGACAGAATTATGGTTCTTCTTATTGAGGTATTTGTGAGTATTTTACACACATAAAATAATGTTTATGATGTAATTATTTTCATTTGAGAATTATTAAGACAAAATGAATAGTTTTTTTTAAAAACTAGATTTCAATTATATTAAGGGTAGAAAATAATTTGCTTTCCATCCCTTCATTCACTACGAAAAAACATTTACCAAATAAATTTAGCAAAGCTGAGCAGCATGTTTTGAATCCCGTTCCATCATTTTGAGGGTTTTTTGGTTAGGTTAAATATTAACTATCCTAGTTTTTACTCGACAGTTTTACTCTATCACACTCACTTTAACTACTGAGCTTGGTAATTTTACAGTGAATTTTGTTAAGTTCTCTCCACTCACTCATATAAATATATATTTCTTTAAATTTGTAGTTGGTTTTCTAATATTTGCTTCACTGTCTTCTTTCATCTGTTAATTAATATATATATATGTGTGTGTGTGTGTTAACTGGCTAATGAAGGTGTTGTGGGCTGTACAGGGTTTGCGGACACTAGAGCTGTGCGTGGACAATCTACTAGCCGGACTTCTTGTACGAGTGTATTCAGCCAGTGCGGGCAGACCTCATGCAAGCCTTGTGGAGGACTCTCCGCAATCCCTCAGAACAAATTGCTCACGTGGCCTTCAGGTGCGTACAACACATATATTCTACTATTTATTAGTGTTAACTCATAGGTATTGATGATATCATTCAAGGTGACCTGGCGGTCTAGGGGTAAGGTGTCGGACTTCTGTGTTGCGGGTCCGGGGTTCAATCCTCGGTACCGGCACAGATTTATCTGATTACCAAACCCTTCCTTCACCTCTGACAGACGTATATTAATCACAAAGTGTGCTGGCTATCCCTCCTAATTTAAACTATAAAATTATTTAGCCACTGGGCCAGCTCATTTTCAAAAATAATAGCTAATACTAATATAGTACAAGTTAATGGCTTTAAAAATGAAATATTTGTTACAGGGTGTTGGGTAAATTCGGAGGTGGTAATCGCAAAATGATGCTTGAGCCTCAAAAGTTACAGTACAACACCTGCAACACTCCGCCGGCTATAATAATACACTTCATAGACCATAGCAAGCCAGTGTGCCTCTCTGTAGACAAGGTAGGTATTAGTACATGTCATAGAACATAGCAAGCCAGTGTGCCTCTCTCTAAACATGTAATGTTTTAGGAATATGGGAGCTTTTAAAATATTCATAGATAGTATTCTAAACAGCTGTGACAAAAATTATTTGTGAGTTCTAAGTGTACAAGTAGGAAGGCGAGGCGTTATGTTGAAGTTAGGGTCCTGTATGGATGATAAATTATTTGTAAGTTCTAAGTGTACAAGTAGGAAGGCAGGATTATGTTGAAGTTAGGGTCCTGTATGGATGATAAATTATTTGTAAGTTCTAAGTGTACAAGTAGGAAGGTGAGGAGTTATGTTGAATTTAGGGTCCTGTATGGATGATAAATTATTTGTAAGTACTAAGTGTACAAGTAGGAAGGCGAGGAGTTATGTTGAAGTTAGGGTCCTGTATGGATGATACATTGAGTGGCTGCTCCTCGACACAGTAATAATTTCACGCGGAAAGACGGTCAACTACTTCAAGAATGAAGGGTGAGACCAATGATATACATCACCAGTTGTTTACCTTGACGTTCTGGCGTGTACACTCCGGTCAGCCTACGAGGGGGGCACAGACATTCAATAGTTCAGGTCTTTCAGTGGTTTTGTGTATAATGTTCTTACTTTGTATTTACTTCTTTTGACAAACATTATACAACCATCACAGATACCTAGTATTGTTGCTTAGACTACTGAGAATGGGGAAATCGAGGTCCTAATCTCGTTCGGGTGAACTGGGGTGGTTTTTCCTAAATGGTTTTCCACTCTTTCTCTCCACATAAATGTGGGTTCACTTCCTCTAAATTCAATCTTCTCAATTCCTAACCTAATAGCATAATCAGCACTTCAGCCTACAACCTGAACGGGTAGTTTAAGATGTGATGCTAAACAAATAAATAGTATTGTTGCTGGAGAGAGTATTTGTTGGTTTGTGCGTGGTGCAAGTTTTTCAGGGAAAAGAGGCTGACTCTTGTTTAGGTTGAAAATCTGTGTCTGGAAGTTTGGGTTAAGTACTGCACAGATGGGTTGAAGGCTCTCTTAATACATTTTGTGAAGTGGCGGAGAATTGAAGTTATGAGAAAGCCGGTTTTCAAGAGATTGTTTAGTTTGTGGGGTCAAGGGCAACATGTAGTGACCAGAAAGATAGTGTTGCTCGTTCATTTTGACCTCGTGGACCCATTATTTTGAGCTCTTGTCTATTTGACTACACATCAACACTTGGGTAAACTTTCTTAATGATAGCATGTTGCATATTTTGGGTTTTATGTTGAAACTCGTTGGAGAATATCACATGTTCTCTGAAGCTTAGCCAATAGGGGATTGATATTTTCTGCTCATTGGTCGGCAGATGCCGTAGAGAAGGTATTGTTGCTGGTTGGTGTCCTTGATGAATTATGTCCATACACAGAAAAGCAATATTGAATTAATATTTGTTTAAGGTAAAGAAGTATTGAAGTCAGCAAGGAATGACTCTAGCTTGTTTAGTATTGTTGGTCCAGATAATGAAGATTTTGTCATCATACCTGAACCAACAAAGGAACTGCAGTAGTTGTCTTTACAGGAACATACGTTTCAGTCTACCCTTACACAAGTTCGCATATAGAGGGTGAGGGTGATGAGGTGATGAGGGGGTAAAAGTTCTCCCTAGCTGTATCTTTAGTTTGCAAGTAGACTTTTTCCAGAAATCTGAAGGGCATTATGCACTTTATTTCATTTTAAAAATAGATTTTAAGTAATGAGATTGGTTCTTGATAGAATTTACCTTTTGTTATCTTCTTTTAGTATCTATCGACTTGTTCTTTTGTCTTATTCTAGATAATAGACACAGCTTTCACAGCCTTGAAAACCAGTACCACTGATCCTTTCTACCGACGGCACTGCTGGGAAATAATTCGCTGTTACCTTGTCGCTTCCTTGCACCTGGATGATGACGCCATGTCCTTCAAGAAACTGTTCTCTCACCCCAGGTATGTTGACATAACACTTCATTCCTTACTAAACAATTAAAATCGGATATAAAATTTGATAATTCTTTATTTGGTTTAGAATGTATTTTTATTATTGTGAATTGCTGAATTTTTCATATCCTAGTGAATTATATTTGGAAGAAGGTACAGGAAAGGTGGATAGAAACATATAAGAGGTGGACGAACACAATATGGCCTTTACAATGAAAAGAAGAACAGTAGAATACGAAGAAGAGCTAGAAGAATGTGACATACATTTTAGTCGGGAATTTTAGGAAATGATCAGGGGAAAGGTCGGGGATTTCATTGGCCAAGTTGAGTAGATTCCATGCCTCAATAGTAATGTTTACCCAAGGTATTCATCATAATATGAAATAAAACTACTCATTATTGTGTGAGATGTTAATGGATGTTGTATTGTTTCAGCTTCACTGACCCGTCGTGCAAAATCTCGCCCATGCAGGGTATTCCCTACAAGAGTTCTGACAAACAGGCTAGAGCCACAATACAAACTGCCATTACAGGTACACCAACAACATAAAAATAAACAACTTGTTTTGTTAGGTTGGGGTTTTACTTTTTCTGATATAGGTACTTTTGCTATGGGGAAAAAAATTAAAAATTATGGTCAGCTGTGACATTTAAAATAATTTTATTTCATGTTATTACTCAAGTTGTTATTGTTTGATAAAGTGTCACTTTACAATGTATGTGAATTTATAATTATATATCTCTATAAGGAAAAATGTTTAAAAATGAGGTGGCCCAATGGCTAGATAATTTTATAATAAAGGAAATTGATAAAACTACAGAAAAGGAAAAATAAACTATTAAGAGTAAATTTGATGAAGAAAGCCCACCTAG
>CABFOV010012036.1:0-12274 GCA_902141375.1 Timema poppense | reverse complement strand
AAATAAAATGTATGCTTTTTGTGTTACTAAGTTATGTTTAATTGCACCCCACCCCTTCATTCCTGTTATGTAGGGTGCACATGGAAAGCTTTTAGATATGCTTGACGATAATAGGTGTGGTAGAGTTGACAGATCAGGTAAGTCATGAAAAAGTTTTAAGTGGATTCAATAAAAAGATAACCAATTTATAGGTCAGGGGTTCCCAAACTGCGTGGACCAAAGGAACCCTTGCACCAGAAAGAATACATGCTGGAGCCCTAATAATATTTCTTACACTAATATTATGAACATTGAATAAAGACCGTTAAATTTTACAAGTATGAAAGTGTAAGACAAATGGGAAAAACAAAATGTTCTGGCAATCCTAATTATTGGTGCTATTTAATATTGTGATAAGCAAACAAAGGATATTTTAAAATTGCCTCACGAATCCTGAAAAGCGCTGTTGCAGGTGATTCAACAATGTAAAGGCCGACTGCATGAACTCCATCATGAGATTAAAGGGTTTATTGAGTGATGTGACAGTAGGCAAAGTTGAAGGGACCAGGGAGATGATGAATACAACCTATACATTATCTCAAACAAGGAAATAAGACTTACTGAAAGGATCCACAAAATAATATGCTAATAAAATAAGTTGTAGGACTCAATTTGGTCAAGAAAATGACCTGTCAAATGACAAAACCATTAATAATATTAATTTGATACATTATATGCTATTATCTAGTCATAAACTATAATAATATATACTATACATCACCTATTGTAATCTATTTTTCACACAATGCAAGAAATTGTTTTAGTCATTCACTTGTTTAAGGTATACCTTGAGTTTATTACGAATGGACGTTTAAAGCACCCTTTGAAAAACGCAAACATATTTTTTCTGCAGCGAGAATTGATACATTTTTACTATATTGGTTGTGTTATTTTATAGATATTGATAATATCTATCAAAAGGGACAGCTGTGTATGGCATCATTTAACGTATAAATAGATGAAAGTATATTTTGTAACTTTTGTTAGCTATTAGATAGGTCCATTGGCAAGAAAATTGAGGTGTAGGCTTATGTGTCGGTTAAATAGACATGACTAACCATATTATATGGACCATTTTGTTTAATAATTGATAACTAACGTATTTTCCCAGTATTGCCAAATATGTGGTTTAGTGTATAAACTCAGCTTCCACCTAGATTATATTTTGTAAGATTACACCTTACGTGTTGGAATAGACTGTCGCAAATTGACGTAGCTATGCAATAACAGATGGCCTTATATCGTCCACTGTGCCCTACTATTCAATTACTTACATCTTATTCTTTAAGGGCCCCATATACTTTAAAGTCTTCATACTGATTTTTTTTTATGGTAATGTCAGTTCAGAAGTTTCAAAACAACTATGACAATAATTGATTTATCTTAGAATGTTTTGGTGTTACCCTGTTAGGAGACTACTTTATTTATTTGAAGAATAATGATTTAATAAATTTAAATTTTAAAGTTTTAAATCTATTGAAATATGTTGATACCCTTTACCTTCATGTTGACGTGAGAAATAGCATTTATACAAGTATCTCCAAGTGTTGATGCTCGAAACTAGGTCAGGAACTTCAAATGAACATTTTGATATATTAAATAACTTATTAAATAGCGCAGTTATACATCTGCAACGTATTTCAGTACTCCTGAAGCGTGTCGTGGATTGTTGCCAGCATAAGCATAGCTTGTTAAAACTATACCTGTGCTATGTTATCACCACTTCTTTCCATTTGAGCCATCTTATATAGGCTTGGTTCTATGTACAGTACCTTCTAAGGAAATGTATTTCCATTGATACTTTGGTTAATGAGTGTTTCAATGAGTGATGAGAATAATTCATAGGTAAAATTTCAACTAACTCGGCTTATCCTGACAATACCCACGCCACGCTATGACTCCTTAACATCTAATCAATAACTGGGCATCTTTTGATTGAAAGCATAGTTTAATAAAACATTCTTTAAAGATAATTAATACATATTTTCACAAATAATTTTAAGAAGCTATTTTTATCACCACGTCTTACTAAATGTTTGAGTTATACGCTTAAATACTAGTTATGCTAGTGGTTTTAGGGGTTAGGAAGGCTATAATTACGGTAAATGCACCCGCATTTGCGTGGAGGGAGCGAAAAACCACCCTTAGTACATCTGACCGAGATTACCTCAATCTCCACATTATCGGCAGTCTAGTCCAACACGAGAGTAGTGCGTTAGACCACGTGGCCACTGAAGCGGGTTTTAAGGAGATAATGTTTATATTTTCTAATAAAGAATTTACAGCAATTAAACCTAACCATTCCATTTAATGGCCTGTCTACTAAACTGTTCAATTCTTTTTGAATAGCTAAATTATCAACAAGGCGTGTATTAGTGTATTAGATAAATAATTCCTTCACCTAAAACGGAGTCCAAAGTAGTTTGTTGAGCGCATCCATTTTGAACGGAGCCACCGTTGGGGTAAAAGTCCACGTGTCCTAGATCGCCGACATATCCAAACCTACCGACATTGGTGTGGATCACTTGTACGAAGTCTGCATCATCGGAAGTCAGCTTGTCCCCGGCAGGAAACAAATCAAACACTGGTCCTGCCGGGTCCAGGCCTGGAAACACAATAACAACATTTAGATGACACGATCGTGTTGTCATAATATGGAGACATTACCGTAGAGACTCGCATCTTACTACCCTACCGGGCCACACACACACATTTACACTAATTAGACCCACAGTGGGGAGAGCACGGGAATAAATGTCAGTATAATCTAGTCTGGTTTGCTGGTGATAGGGAGATCGGTTTTCGATTTCCAACCAAATTAAAGTTCAAGAATACTTTCCCACGCTTCTTTAATGAAATGCGGGTGCCTTTCCTCAACATTCTATCTTCCTTGTATTTATCCCATTAATGAAGACCTAATTAAAGTGCGTTTAGCCTGGACGTATTGTATAACGTGGTGCCAAATAAAAACATTAATAAAAATAAATATAATTTTAGATCAAGTGTATCCACATTTTCATGGGGGAGAGCGGGAAAAACTAGTAAGTAAAAAACTACCTCGTTCACTGGCAAACCAGACAAGATGAAACTGACGTCATTGTCCATGTGCTCATCAATGACAATGGGGATTGCCATACGATAAAATATGTCTGACAGCTACAAAACTATTAATGGTAATTTTATATTTTCATAGATAAAAAAAAAAGGTTTATACCCATTAGGGTTATACGCTTATGTAGGACTATTAATTAAGATGATGTATTAATCATGAGGATGTTTGCTTGTTGTGGAAGTGTAGCAGAATTTGCGTGGAGAGAAAGTGTAAAGCTCAAAGTTTAATCTTATCATGATTAAGGCATCTCCTTGTTTGAGACCATTGTGAATTTAAAATATATCTGCTACTTTATTTCTCACTCGCACGTTATCCTTAGTTTAACTCAAACACACTTTAATAACCCTGTATCATTTTTGTAATATCCCAAACTCAACTAAAATACTGACCAATTTTTTCCTTTTGATGAAATCATATGCCCTTTGAATTATATAAATAAGTGATGAATAGTGCCAATGCATTTAATTTTTTTTCTGTGAACTCATTTTTATTCCAAATTTGATCAAATGTTAATTCTAAATAAACATTGTTGATCACCAGCTTGTCCTTTATACATAGATTTAATCCAAACTGTTTATTTTGACATGATATAAAGAATAGTGATAAAGTATAAATAAAGATAATAAAGTTCTAAATAACGGTGAAGCAGTGAGTATTGATGACCATTATTTTAGACATTTACTGCCTAATGGTGACAGCATATTAAAAAAGGGGGATATGGTATTTACTCTAGCATAGCAGAGGTAGCTAAACTCAAATAATATGGGAGCTAGTTTCAATATTTAAAATTTTCGCGAGCCATACAGACTACAAATGTGTCTTGTTGCTTATTGGCTATCATTGAAATCCGTACAGAGGCGTTGCCATCACACCTTTGTACAAGCTGAGGAGGGGTAGTGTTTATTATTTCACCATCTTCACAAGGTTTCGTTTTTTAATTTTGATCTAGGATAAGTGGTAAGATACGAATGGGACAGCTTAATTTGTACCTGTGTTTTGGTAAAAGTTTTCACTTGGCTGATTTTGTAAATGTTATTTACAACTGTGTTTCAAGGGAAATTTAGTATACCTTTACGTGATTTGTTTTGTAACGTATTTCAACATTAGCTTTCTTGCCAACAGCTTCTCCTTGCATTTTACAATAAACAAACACTTTTCCCTTAGCTTACGTAAATAACTATTCCCACTCGAAATAGAAGGGATATATTTTTTCAGTTATTTATTTGAACTCATTATAATTCAGTGATAAAAGAAAATTATTACACTCGTACACCTAAAATATGAAAAAAAATATAGCCCTCTTGGAAACGAACATTAATCAATCATAACCTCAAAACTTAAGATGATGTTGACAAACGTAACGCGCATAAGCTGATATGTGTGTGAGTACAGTGTTGCCGATTGACGTGAGGCTCCAATAGTGTGATATAAATTACTGTTTATTAAAAAAATAATTTCCCCGCAAGCTTTCTAAGATGCTACCGCGAGTTACTGGTAACTCGCGATCAACCGTTTGGCGTGCCCTGTATTAGAGCATGATCAAGGATTGAAACTTTCTAACCTAACATTGAAATATTGAGACCAATTAGAAAAACACTGTGAGACTGTTCTTGGAGTGGTGCAAAAGTACAACTGAATAATAATGATCTAATAATAATATAACATGGTAGACAAAAGTTAAACTATTGTGACCTAATCGGAGATTTTTCTTTATGAAATATATGATATACATTATAATAACTACTTCTCACATAGTTTCCTTATAACATGTAGGAATAAAAAGTGTTTACCGACCAAATGAATATACTTTTTTATATTATAAACACATGCAAAGTAGTATTGATGGGAATGAAATCTCGTCCTAGGCCCATCTACAATCTGTTAAAAAAAGAGTCTATTAATTAAGTTAACTAAACCATTAAGTTTACTCAAATGGGTTCATAATTTTATCTTAATGTTTACCAACTCAGTTACTTCATGAAAATCTTTAGAAGGTTTTCCACGTGGACCCGAGTTGACGGAATATCTTGCCTGTTATTTTCCCAATTTTCCCACTTGTGATCCTGGAGCCAGCAGTGCCAGCAACATGGGCACCCATGCTGAATCCAACAATGTTTACATTTGAGGGTCTCAATCCATTGGATGCCAGGTAATCGATGAATTTAGCGACGGTACCACCAACTAATATAGACGTGTATGAGGCTGTGGTATAACCATCTCTCGAAGGAATCGCCCAGTCAACAACAATTACATTGTAGTTCCCTCTCGTTCTCATGTAGCCTGAAAATAAATTTGTACTAAAAAGGAATTCACACCCATGTCATCTGTACGGCAAGCCTATAATATTAATAATGATTAATTAATAATTATGTTAGTAGCTTAGTGTAAACTTATAAAATACATAGCTCCTTCTAACCACACGTGGTGTATTATTATTGAAAGTCCTTTGTTTAGGTCCTGACCATCTCAATAAAGGCCTTGATCGTTCTCGATGCAGATGTGTTGTTTATTAATTAGAGCTAGAATAGGTTGTTTGTCTTCGGGCACCAGGTGTTCTTTCCAAGTGTTTACGTTAAGACATGTTATCACATCAAATAAATATTACATTTATTAATTTAGTTAATTAAACTAGTTTAATTGTTATTGACATATTATAAATTATTATTAATAAGTAGGTTAGGTGGGGAGACAGTGGGACAATTGAAGTCCTAAGAAGAGTAGGTGAAAGGAGAACTATATTGGATGTTATTCTTCGGTGCAAAGCAAACAGGATTAGACACACCCTCAGGATGAACTCTCTTTTGCACGACGTTATAGAAGAAAAGGTTAAGGAAAAGAGGAGTTTAGGAAGGAGGGGGATTTAAGTATTGGATGACTTGAAGGAAAGAAGGAAATTCTGAGAACTGAAGGAGGAGGCAGGAGCGGTCTAGATAAAGGGTACCACAAGGCTTTGTACTTCGGTCACTTTTGTTCTCTTTATTCATTAATGACTTACCTTCCTCGTTTACATACTGTAAGTATCACCTCTACGCAGATGATTTACAAATATACCTTTCTGATAGTACTGCGGACTCACCTGCAACTATAGATAAAGTTAATGCAGACTTGAGGGCAATCGCTTCATGGTCACGATGTAACAGGCTGCAGCTTAACCCCACTATCACAAGCAATGCTTATCGGGAAATCAAGGTTCTTGTCAAAAGTCAATAGCTCTACCCTTTCCAGTATTTTACTTAATAACAGTGCTATACCATTTAATGCACAAACAAATAATCTAGGCATACTAATGAACGCAACTCTCTCTTGGACAAATCAAATTACCAAAACTTGTCAAAAAACCTACGCTGCTCTTCATACCCTAAATTAGGGCCAAAACTTTCTTCATCTCTCTCTTTAAGTTATGCTCGTCCAAATTTTGATATTTCCCTTACTTTGACTACTGTGACATTGTTTATAGTGACCTAACTGAAGAGCTTACACAAAGACTATAGCAACTACAGAATACATGCATTATATTTATTTACAATCTTAAGTAGCAAGGCCATATCTCTAAATACTTTGACAAAATAAAGTGGTAATGACTAAATTAATGACACACACATCCCTCCCTTGGTCTCCGACACAAGATATTACAGACTTCCTCACTCGCATTACTTACCAACCAATGTTAACCTACTCAAAAATCAGCACCAGTTTAATACACGTGCTAAAAACTCTACCCTTATAAATATCCCAGGTGACCTGGCGGTCTAGGGGTAAGGTGTCAGACTTCTATGCTGGCGGCCGGGGTTTGATCCTCAGTCCCGGCAAAGATTTATCTGATTGCCAAATCCTTCCTTCACCTCTGACAAGACATCTTGTGAATGTGGGAAATGCCAGGTCTCCATCGTGGTTCGGATTCCACGTTAAACTCACCCTACCATTACACATTAGCGTAAGTGCGTATAACCCGAACGGCTAGTAAGACACGGTGTTAATAATAATAATAATAATAATAATAATAATATAAACATCCCTTTTCACAAATCTGAATCTTATTCCCGTTCATTCACAGTCGCAGCGTCGGGGACGGGGAACGCGCTTCCTCTCACAGTATAGGACTTGACCGGGTTGGCTGCTTTCAAAACCGCAGTCATCGAGAGATTATTTCTAGGAGAATCTAGCTCTTCATGCTTTTATAAACATTTCAAATGAAACTATTTATAAGTAAATACTGAAGTAATTGTATGAATGAATGAATGAAAGAATGGATGAAGGTAATCTAACGATTATATTTGAAATTTTAGACAATCATTTAATATTCATTATTGTTATTATAAGCGTGTTTAGTTTGATTGGTTAAGTATAACACAAGGCAAACTAGCCTTAGCTTCACCAAAATGTTCAAAATAAAACAATAAATAAAAGGAACGGACCTATTGTAATACAAAACACCCAATAGTAAATTATATAATGGTAAAACCGAGTGAGTGCTTATCACACATCCATAATATTTCGTAACTGCTAGACCATGAGTGTCCCCCCCTCCCCCTAAAAAAAATCNCCCTAAAAAAAATCGTGTCAAGGCTTTGCTTTCACTTAAAAAAAAAAAATAGCGTAGCCCCGTGAATAAGTTTAATTCACTGTTCCCCTGTCGAGTTATCGTGTTAGAAGAAAGTGAGATAATAAGGCCAACATGTCTTATCCTGGGTACAAGAATTTTATACTTTTTTTGAAAAGGTCACTAATACATACGTGATGTTATACACTACAGCCAAATCCCAATTTAGATTGGAATAATTTATACTACTTTAAGAGTGATTAAATATTAAATATAATACATATATATATAGTTTGTTGGGAGACTTGACCACAAGCCACCATAAAAAATATCTCCATTCACAACATCATCCCTTCACCAATCACCATTTTCATTCACAAAATAGATTTCTGTTTGCAGGTAGTTAAGTATTGAACTTTATACAACCGATTTACTTAAACCCTCTTGTCTTGAGAATATGGGGTAACCCATTTCTGTGGCTGCATGGTCTAAGGCGCTATTCTTGCAGTAGACTGTACCGCCGATAATGGGGAGATTGAGGTTCGAATCTCGGTCAGGTACACTGAGGGTGGTTTTCCTATTAATATAGCCTTCTTCATTCCTAACATAATTAACGTAGTTAGTACATTAGCGTATAACCCCAAACAGGTATTAAAATGTAGTGCTTAAAATAAGTGTAGGTTTTTTTGGCTTAAGATCCTCATACGATACAAACTATAATAATTATTATTTATACTTGTGCTTAGAAAAGCTATGATGAAAATTACAGTAAAGTCTCTACCTTAGTTTATTTACTTAAAAAAGCACGATATCAGATTCTAGGATCAAATTTTGGGGAAAAAATTAAAATATTTTCACCCAATCTATAATAATAAAATTAGGTGTCTATCTGTGTGTGTCTGTTTATGTACGATGACCAGCCAAATCTACAGCACTCAGAGATCTGAAATTTTTAAAAAGGTGGATGGAAGGGGGTCTGAATGCACCTTGGAACAAAATTTTTAAATTTGTAATTAGATTTTTAATTAAGCTAGTTTTTACAAATTTTTGAAGAACATATTATTAATCTGATAGTTAATTTAGTATGGCAAATCGGACATCACGGAGGGAAGAGGGGATTATATAATTTGTATACGACAGTGGGCCACGGGCAACACCTTGCGAGTTTGCTAGTAACTAAATATATGAAAAGAAAATATTTAAATAAATGTGTTTTGATTTTTTTAACCAGTTACATGTAATATGGGTCAACACTCACCAACTCAGAAGACCAACAACCAGTTACATAAAATATGGGCCAACACTCACCAACTCGGAAGACCAACACACGGCACAAACTCGATCACCGACCTCCGCTCTCGGAAGATACGCCAAACACACTGAGCGACGCGCCCAAGCCGGCCCACAGCGAGGGTCGAACACGTGTCCAGCCAGCCGAAGAAAGATGAGAGTTCCGTTTCTGGCCACGCGTAGCGTTGAGGCGCTTCTACTTCGTTCTCAGACCTTCTTCCACATTCCATGGTTATGTTCTTCTGCCTTTCTATTCCTTCAATCATTCCCCCCCTCTGAGAATTATGTTTTGTATAAATACGGCTCACCGGCTTTTGGATAAGAGGTGAGAACGGCGACCTAGGTCTTGGGGATTATTGACACTTATATCAAAATTGCTGTTTCGGCGTCATGGGGGGCACTCTAGTCAAAATTATCTTTTTGGATCTTAAAACTTTATTAATTTGTTAATTAAACTTGCAATGCCATGCGCTTACCGCGGCATGTAGTGAGACCATTGCCCTTCGTCACCCAACCAAAATTGGGGTCTGAACCCAATATTTCTGTTGATAGTTATTTATGTAAATACTAGTTTATGGTCAAAGCGCCCAGAGTTTGTCTGTGCGTCCCGGGTTCGAAACCCGTCTTGTGATTCAACCATTAGTTTAGCTGTATTTAAATTCGGCTTAATTTATCGGGTGAAATACAGAGATACTTAGTTTACTTTTACATTTGAAGCTTACTAGGTTGCTGTGACGCCATGTTAGTTTCGAGCGTCGTTAAATATTCAAACTTTATACTTGGCTTGGTAACTGTTACCGGGGAGTTACGGTTATGCCTTACGTCTTGTTCTGGGGAATATTCCAGTAGGTTAAGCAGCCAAGGAACTAAGGTCCATAAATTTGTGATCCCGAACTGTACATTGTTGTTAGGTTTCAAGAACAACACATTTAGCGTTGTTTGTTAACTGTTTCACGATTGTTTACTTTGTTATCTAATTAACTCCGATTGATAAGCGGAGAGGTGCGCTTCACGCACGGTTTTGTACCTTTTCAAATATTGTACTATTGTTTTTTACAATAAAATATTATTTTGTTCATCAGGTAACATTCTTGCCTGATTCTCAGTCATCCTCACCCTATAGATATTAAGGGGGGCGGGGTTGCAATTTAATTGAGTGATATTAGTCAAATATGTATATCCATGATGAGTGGATAGTTTGAGAACATTTAATCTTGCTACTTGTTTCTGGCTCCAGTTTTAGCTATAGTCTTGTCTCTACCCATCTCATAGACAAGTCATTTTAGGAAACGACTCAAACGCTGCTGAGCTGGGTGCACTGGGCATACATGCCGGGGTGTGCGAGTCAACCAACTTAAATTACTTGTGAGAGCTGACATGCATCTGATTAAATTAGAGATGGAGCGTCCTTGTTCATTAGAAAATAGCACTGCCGTGATGTGACACAAGTTTGTGATCTTATTTTTAGTTTTCATAGCTTTGGTCTGTGTCATATTAAATTGTGACATATTGACATAGTGATTAATAGTGAGAGTTCAGTAGATATCAAGAGAACACATTTTAAAATAGGCAATCACTTTAAATAAAATCATTATACCCTAATATAAATACCATGGCTTGCGCCTTTATTTAACCCTAAAATCCCAAATAATATTTGTTTTGGTCATGTCCATGTTGATAATTATATTGGTTAGTAACGTCACAAATAGGCAGGTTTAGATGAAATTGTCCTACACCCAATAGTAATCATTTGTTTTAAAGTCCTTAATTATACTTTGCCTGGTTAAAAATCCATAGGTTATTCCTCAAAAGCCTATTTTAATTTATTCAAGTGGTTGCTGATGCTATTTTAAATAATTAACCCCCTCATGTAGTGGCCTTATGTTAGACATTTTACAAGTTTAATTGTCAGCATCAGAGTTAGAACATTCACATATTGATTTATTATTATTATTATTATTATTATAGTTATTTCTTTAAGGTATTATTTTCGAGATTCAACACCTCATCTACTACTACTGTAGCCTCGTGGCTTCTTTGGTGCTGAGTGACAGCTCACAGCTGACTTCTGATAGTTAACATTTAGGTATATACCTAAATTTTGACAGCTGCTAAATACATGTTTTTGAAGCTCATATGGTTCGGCGTAGGGATACCTAATTTGGTCTGGTAACTTTTCAAAGCCGTCAGCTGTGGTCTGTGAGCTGTCAGTCAGCACCAAAGAAGCCATGGGGCTACTGTACTTCATGTTCATCGTAGTGTGATAAAATATGTTAGTCCATTACGTAATTTTTCTTTGTATGATTAAGGATGCATTATACTCTAAGAGCATACAGAAGTGATGTGGAAAAGTGGAACAGTTTAAGAAAATAATACGGTCTGAGTGCCATCATAGTTTAGTTCCTAAATTAAAAGGCTTGTCAAACTCCTGTGCAGATATCGTCGGTAAATTTTACTAATATAACCTCATCAAACAAACAATGTCATTCAACTAATTCCTTACAAGAATATTGAAAAAGCTATTGCAACACTGTACACCTAAAATAAAAATGATGGATTAAATGGCTAAGCTATTATATTTGTTGGTTACAACTATACCCGCATCTAAATATCATATTCTTTAAGTTGATTTCCACACTTTCCTCACACACTCTGCCTTAAAAATATGAGTGAAGAATGACGCTAAGTACGGGACGATTGCTGGATAGCTCCCTAATTAGAACATTGGTGTACTAAGCCAAAAGTCCAAGGTTCGATTCCCGTATCAAGGTGTTCATTTATTAATTTAAAGTCTATAATAAATAAAATAGGAATGGCTATTATCAATTATAACTTACACATCTCAATTCATATAGCCTATCTATCATTACATTGATTTTACATGTTATATAATTGTTTTCGTGGTTGACCTGGTATCGATGTTAACGAAATGTTTATGACCGAGATAATACCAGAGCTTGGTTTGGTAACGCTTTCCTTGACCAGACTAAACTTAGTATGGTTACGACCAATGAGCTAAGAATTTGTGCGCCAATTTCCAAACAGCTTCACTCCTCATATTAGATGTAAACACGTATAGCTTCGTAATCAACGGATCTTAAGTTATACCGTATATAAATTAAAACTGACTGGTCAAAACAACTTGGTCGAAAACACTCGATACTAAAACGTAGCCAAGCCAATCACGAAAACTTACCTAATGACTCATAGATATGGTGACCATACGTACTGTTTTTTGCAGTACAGTACTGTTTTTTAGGATTATGTCCTGCTGTCCTACGGAGCATGCGATA
>CABFOV010012034.1:0-12278 GCA_902141375.1 Timema poppense | reverse complement strand
TTGTTTCTCATGGTTATTAGGTCCACAATTCAACCTTTCCCTCCTCCTTGTTTCTCATGGTTATTAGGTACACAATTCACCCCTTCCCTCCTTGTTTCTCATGGTTATTAGGTCCACAATTCAACCTTTCCCTCCTCCTTGTTTCTCATGGTCATTAGGTACACAATTCAACCTTTCCCTCCTCCTTGTTTCTCATGGTTATTAGGTACACAATTCTACCTTTCCCTCCTCCTTGTTTCTCATGGTTATTAGGTACACAATTCAACCTTTACCTCCTCCTTGTTTCTCATGGTTATCAGGTCCACAATTCAACCTTTCCCTCCTCCTTGTTTCTCATGGTTATTAGGTCCACAATTCAACCTTTCCCTCCTCGTTGTTTCTCATGGTTATTAGGTCCACAATTCAACCTTTCTCTCCTCGTTGTTTCTCATGGTTATTAGGTCCACAATTCAACCTTTCCCTCCTTGTTTCATGTTCCTCCTTGTTTCTCCTCTGCACTCTGTGTTCCACCACCTAAAGTGACGGTGGAATGGTTAATGTCATTTTTCGCCACTAATTTCGTCCTCCCCGCCCCCCTCCTCTTGCCTTTGTTTCCAAGAGTTTAAAATTAGCGCTGACAGCGACTACACTGTTTCTGAGGATCGGGTCGCCGTGGCTGATGGAGTTTGACTAATTTAATTTTAGCCCCCGGGACCCGAGGTGATGTCTTACATCTGGTGGGGTGGGGTGGGGCGGGGCCCTGCAGGAAGCAGAGTGCCGCCAGACACAAGCACTAATAGTCCCACAACCGCGGCACAAATGGACTGTCAAATACTCGACGAGAACAAAATGTTGGACAGTTGAAGGAGACGATTGATCTTCAGGCATGTCATACATCCTCTACACAATATATTCAAAATGACAACAGTTCAACTATAACTTACCCGACACCTTAACTAAGTCTTTAACGAGCCTGTATTTTGAACTGAGGTTCTTGGATTCGATTACAGGCATGGCCAGGACATTCATCCTTCTTGGTGATATTGAGGCTTTTCAGGGAAAGCCCACCGGTACGGTAGAACACAAAATTTAATGTAATAAATATTGCCATTTTTCAATTTAATAAACACTATGCGTCCGTGATTTTAATAGGTTTTATTACTTGGATGGCTCCAACCACCATTAACTTTAATAACACAGCATTTTATTAATCAGTAAATTAAAAGTAAATATTGGTCAATCTTTGTTGCCAAATACAAGTCTAGAAGAACATTAATTAAATTGTAGTATTACGTAATGTATTTTGATATAGTTAAACCTGGACGGGTATCCAGACGAAGTCATGTTTTTCAAGTTAATACCACTATTCTGCCACTATTCTGCCACTATTCGTTAGTATTTAAAGTAGTTATAGCTTCAACCTATTGTGCTCAATATAAATTAAATAAGTTTGGTCTTAAATTAATAATGTCACTACATTGTTTTGGTGCTGGGTATAAAGTATTAGATGTGCTGTCCTAGGCTTTTGTTGCTAGATATAAAGTATCATAGGTGCTGTCCTAAGCTTTTGGTTTGTAAGCTATTTGATAATATAGCTACGTATCTGGAAAGTGCCCGCTAAATACCTTATTTTATAACTTTGATTGAAACTATTATCTGCTAGGACAATATAAATAGAATTAATCAATGTTTAATAACACAGTTTTAATATTATAACTCGCCCGTTTTTAATGATTTATTTTAGCACTGCATCCACCCATTCGAGCTATACTCTTAGGCACTAATTACGATAATAAGTTAGAGATTAGTGAGGTTGAAATTAGATTAAGTGTACCCACATTTTCTTGAGAAAAAGTGGGATTTATGTGGAAAAACCTCAGTACATCCGACCGAGATTGAAACCTTAAATTCCCGCCGTCGACAGTCTAGTCTGTTGATAGAATAGCGCCTTAGACCATGCGGCCACCGAAGTGGGTTTTAATGATAACTATTTTCCAGTATGATATTATATAATGTATTTTTTTTAGAAATATTATAAAAAAGGACTTGTTAAATTAGAAACTTATTTTAAATGACGTTGGAAAACTATTGATATTCTTTTTCTCACAAAGACAACGAAATTTTAAATACCTATTTTATATTTTTTTTAAAATATCCGGAGACACAGAGTGAAATAAAATAACGTAAAAAAAACAGCTAAAGAAAAAACCTGACACTTTAAAGAGTTTGAAAAAAAATCAACAAAAAAGGACAGCATTCACTTATGTTTTGTTAGAACAAATTACTTTTCGATTCGGTAGCAATGGAAAATGAACATTCTAGAACATGCCGAGTAACGAAAAAGGCGGGGGAAAAAAAGTAGTAATAATTATTCAAGTACCATTCCGCGTATCGGAGAAAAGCCTCGGCGACAAAGCACCCAATTAACGAAACAAAAAGCCACTTCACTTTGCTCTTTCTCTCTATTGGATAGGATATTTCGTTCTGAGAGGTTGGTACAGCCGTGAAGTGTGGAGCCACCCTCTACCCTAGGCCATCAGGAGGATTGAAGTAAACCTTTAATGAGATTTCCCCTGCTTTTACCATCCATTTTACTTTGAAGACAGAAAAAAAAAAGAGAAGTCATGAAAAGTGGTCCCCATGTTGACCGGAAGTATTGACTTTTGCAAGAATAGTACATTCGTGAAATGGTTAAACAGATGGGATTCTTTATTAGATAAATAAGTGAAAATTTGGTACAATATCAAGAAACAATAATAATAATACCATAGTGGATTAAATATACAAGTTATTATATTTGATAGTTACGGCTTTGGCCGCTTCTAAGTATCACATTCGTTCAGGTGTCATTTTTCAATTTAATGAGTATGATATTTGGATGTGGCCATAACCGTAATTACTATCAAATAATTGGTGACCTGGTGGTCTAGGGGTAAGGTGTCGGGCTTCTGTGCTGGGGGTCCGGGGTTCAATCCTCGGTCCCGGCACAGATTTATCTGATTACCAAACCCTTCCTTCACCTCTGACAAGACATCTTGTGAATGTGGGGAATGCCAGGCCTCCACCGTGGTTCGGATCCCACGTTAAACTGTAGGTCCTCCATTTCATCTCGCAATCACCCTACCATTACACATTAGCGTAAGTGAGTATAACCCGAACGGGTAGTAAGACGCGGTGCTAATAATAATAATAATAATAATAATATATGCGCATTCATACAGTTGTCATTGTACATCTGGGAGCATAGAGCCGTCCAGAGTCGAAGCTGGCTCCGTTATCTAATAGCTCGTGTTCTAAATTGACCACTCATATATAGCACACGTCCATCACAGACTCTGCCTTAAACTAAGAGTGAAGAATGACCTTTAACACTGAATGACTACTGGATAGCTCAATGGTTAGAGCATTGGCGTACTAAGTCAAAGATCCCGGGTTCGATTTCTGTGCGCAGGTGTGATTTTTCAATTTAAATATTATTATTATTATTATTAGCACCGCGTCTTACTACCCGTTCGGGTTATACGCACTTACGCTAATGTGTAATGGTAGGGTGATTGTGAGATGAAATGGAGGACCTACAGTTTAACGTGGAATCCGAACCACGGTGGAGGCCTGGCATTCCCCACATTCACAAGATGTCTTGTCAGAGGTGAAGGAAGGGTTTGATAATCAGATAGATCTGTGCCGGGACCTAGGATTGAACCCCTGACCCCGGCACAGAAGTCCGACACCTTACCTCTAGACCACCAGGTCACTATTTCAATTTAAATAAAATATTACTATAGTTATAAAAACAATTACATATATTTTATTCCTTTGAGGTATGGCCCTATTCGGATAGGACGAAACCGTTTTGAAAGTTACTAAAGTTGATAAAACCATTTTCATATATTCATACTTCAAGTCATGTGAACTGAAACTTTCATTTTTCATATAATATCAATACATATAAAATAATAATTATGTTACTATCCCGCTTCAGTGGCCGAATGGTCTAAGGCGTCAATCTCATGTTAGACCGGCCTGCTTATGACGGGGAGATCCAGATTCGAATCCGGGTCGGTTTTACTAAAGGTATTTTTTTTTCCTAAGTGGTTTTCCACTCTATCTCTCGGCAAAGACTGTTACACTTCCTCTAAATAAAACCTTTGTCCTCCCTAATACATTAGCGCAATTAGTACTTAGGAGTATAGCTCAAACGGGCAGTAAGACGCATTAATAAATATAATAATAATAATAACAGTTAGTGTAGCGCCACGGTATTGTCATTTTATCTCGCGGGATATGATTGATAGCCAAGACTATTGGTCTAGCGGTCAGCACTCCTGGCTACTAATCTAGAGGTCCTGGGTTCGATTCCCGATGTTACTATAGGTATTTCCCCCGAAGGGAAATTGTTCCTACACTTACTATGGTCTGGTTGATTGGGTTTATGTGAGGTTATATTGGCACCACATAATCATCATCATCATCATCATTATCACATCGGGATGCCAGTAGGAGTCCAGGAATATCAAACCGATAAACACTGCTGGCATACGATTTAAAAAATAATGTAATTTTGTCTTTTCAGCAAGTATTGATAAAAGTTTTATTTCTGAGTGTAAATAGTGTCCCGGATAAACGGGTTTCTAGAGTATTTCCTTCTGTACTATATCTCGCCGCGCCGCTATCTCTGTCTCCCCGAGCAGACGAGGAAATAGTCCCCGCGCGAGGGATCTGCATATGAAGAGATCTGCATATCAATGGACGTGCTATCTCTCCGCGCGCGCACCAGACATTCCAATCTGCGCGGCACAATGGGTGCTGTGAAAGGTGCCAATATCCCTCACCCTCTTCCTGGTCGATTGTTTAGATAGGCGCTCTCGCTCTTGACGAGAGCTGTCAGCCGAGATCCCGAAATGGCTTTCCATTCTCCCTCCACGCAAATGCGGGTACACTTCCTATTAGTATAACCTTCCTAATCCCTTAAACCATTAGCGTAATTAGTACATAAGTGTATAATAACCCCAACGGGGTAGTAAGATGCGGTTCTAAAATAAAAAGTGACATTTAATCTACCAAGTTTATAATTTACCTTAAATGTGAGGTACAGTAGCCCCGTGGCTTCTTTGGTGCTGACTGACAGCTCACAGTTGACGCTTGACAGTCAACATTTAGGTATATACCTAAATGTTGACTGTCAGAAGTGACAGCTGCTAAACACATGTTTTTCTAGATCGTATGGTTCGGTGTAGGGATACATAATTTGGTCTGGAAACTTTTCAAAGCCGTCAGCTGTCAGTCAGAACCAAAGAAGCCATGGGGCTACTGTAGGTTGTTCCAACAGTTAAAAAAGAGATGTGGCTTTTTAAATATTTTATATTGATACTGTGTAGATCCAGTAAAAAAAACGGTATTCAAAGAGATGATGAAAAATAAAAATTAAATTAAATTATGAGAATTTAAAGGGCGGATTTAGTGTTGCGAAGAATTTAATGATTTAGAAAAAATAAATCTGTAAATTGTAGATAGATATAAGATGACGTTTAAATTAAGTGCTGAAGGAAATTAAAGGGAAAAAAAAGAGAAGTTTTTTTTTACAAAAACATTTGATTAAATGTTTGGTGAAAAGGTATGAAAATGGGGAGGGAGGTAAGGATAGAACCAGCCTCTTTTTTACACAACAATGCACAGCAAAGGGGTTAGTACTTTTTAAAATAACATATTCTTTGCGATCAAGAATGTGGAAAAGAAAATACATAAAATCCTTTATTAATTTAAAAATAAAATATTTTCTAGTAATTAATATAATATAGAAAACAAATTAATACTATATTCAATAGTACACTATTAAAATTAATAGAGAATAACCATTGTTCGCGGGGTTTAAGATGTCGGTCTCGCAATATATGTAAATATAAAAAAAAGCCCCGAAGTCAATATAATATTTATAATTTCGAATTAAAATCTTTACTTAGCAAAAAAAAAAGTTTATAGCGGCCACCGTATTAAAACAAATTTACATCTTTTGGACTAGGCTCAAAGATTGTCCTTGCCAAATTTCGTTGAAATTGGAGCGCACGTTTGGCAGTTATCGTGGAACAAATATCCAAACAGACAGATGGAATGTCACATGGTAAAGTTAAAACAGAGCCTCGCTACGCTCGAGCAATTAATATACATTAAAAATTCCAAAGGATATCTAAAACAAACCTCTAAAATATCAAAAATTCTAACTAGCCATTTTAATGAGTATCTAGGCTGGTACACAACAAATCAATAACCTCAAAATATGTTACATATAATCACACACATGTTATGCTAAGCTATATAAAACCCACATGCTGAATACATACATAAAAAAATAAAATTCAAACAAAAAATATGAAATCTTGGAAAGAAACTAGCATCAAAATATCTTTATAGTAGGCAACCCGCTATACACTGGAGCAAAATTCCCCTCCTTCTATAGTAGGCAACCCGCTATACACTGGAGAAAAATCCCCCCCCTTCTATAGTAGGCAACCCGCTCGACACTGGAGCAAAATCTCCCACCCCTTCTATAGTAGGCAACCCCCTCGACACGGGAGCAAAATTCCCCTCCTTCTATAGTAGGCAACCCACTCGACACTGCAGCAAAATTCCCCTCCTTCTATAGTAGGCAACCCGCTCGACACTGGAGAAAAATTCCCCTCCTTCTATAGTAGGCAACCCGCTCGACACTGCAGCAAAATTCCCCTCCTTCTATGGTAGGCAACCCGCTCGCCGCCAGTGCAGAATTCCCCTCCTTCTATGGTAGGCAACCCGCTCGACACTGCAGCAAAATTCCCCTCCTTCTATAGTAGGCAACCCGCTCGCCGCCAGTGCAGAATTCCCCTCCTTCTATGGTAGGCAACCCGCTCGACACTGCAGCAAAATTCCCCTCCTTCTATAGTAGGCAACCCGCTCGCCGCCAGTGCAGAATTCCCCTCCTTCTATGGTAGGCAACCCGCTCGACACTGCAGCAAAATTCCCCTCCTTCTATAGTAGGCAACCCGCTCGCCGCCAGTGCAGAATTCCCCTCCTTCTATGGTAGGCAACCCGCTCGACACTGCAGCAAAATTCCCCTCCTTCTATAGTAGGCAACCCGCTCGCCGCCAGTGCAGAATTCCCCTCCTTCTATGGTAGGCAACCCGCTCGACACTGCAGCAAAATTCCCCTCCTTCTATAGTAGGCAACCCGCTCGCCGCCAGTGCAGAATTCCCCTCCTTCTATGGTAGGCAACCCGCTCGACACTGGAGCAAAATTCCCCTCCTTCTATAGTAGGCAACCCGCTCGACACTGCAGCAAAATTCCCCTCCTTCTATAGTAGGCAACCCGCTCGCCGCCAGTGCAGAATTCCCCTCCTTCTATGGTAGGCAACCCGCTCGACACTGGAGCAAAATTCCCCTCCTTCTATAGTAGGCAACCCGCTCGACACTGCAGCAAAATTCCCCTCCTTCTATAGTAGGCAACCCGCTCGACACTGCAGCAAAATTCCCCTCCTTCTATGGTAGGCAACCCGCTCGCCACTGGAGCAAAATACCCCTTATTATTTACTGTGTGTCAATAGGCTAACCCCAACTTTATTCTCGAAAAATTTAACAATGTATAAGCTTCGAATCATTAAAATATTTCCTTCTAAAATTCGAGTGAAGTGTTATTTTTTTTTACCATTGATTTGATGGGGAATCATGGTGGGCTCTAATTGTTCAATTTTTAGAACTAGCCCATGTCGAAATAGGCAGGTCCTACTGTATTATAAACTACAAAATAAATAACGATAGCCGAGTTGATAATATCTTTAACCACGTAGATAATTATTTCAATGTAAACTCTACGATTCCGGTGACCTGGCGGTCTAGGGGTAAGGTGTCAGACTTCTGTGCTGGCGGCCGGGGTTCAATCCTCGGTCCCGGCACAGATTTATCTGATTACCAAACCCTTCCTTCACCTCTGACAAGACATCTTGTGAATGTGGGGAATGCCAGGCCTCCACCGTGGTTCGGATTCCACGTTAAACTGTAGGTCCTCCATTTCATCTCACAATCACCCTACCATTACACATTAGCGTAAGTGCGTATAACCCGAACGGGTAGTAAGACGCGGTGCTAATAATAATAATAATAATAATAATAATAATAATAATAATAATAATAATAATAATCTACGATTCCCTTTCGACAAAATACTTCTCCAAGTCTCATCTAAGAGTATTTTTTCAGTGGCCTATTCCCGGTGTGTGGTTGGCGTGGACGATTGCCCACCCCTTGGACGTGTTTTTCAATGAACATAAAGGTTCAATAGCGTCAATAACCTGAACACACATTGTTGTCACGGTGACAATTGGAACGTTCCGTGAGGCAGGCAAGAACCTTTTTTAAGTGGATCTCTTCGTACCACGCAAAGAATGTGTGGTCTGACACGTCGTACCTCGGAGGGCAACAAAAGACAGGGAGGGAAGCAAAGTAGAGAAGTTGTAACACCAGTAAAATGGAGACATTGTTGATTGAGAATGGGTGGAGATGTACACAATCCGGTTGGATCAGACATTCCTTTACTGTCAACGCTGACAGTCGGAGCTCATTCAAGTGTGTCGGTCGAGAATTTGATGTGCTTTCTTTGTGAGGTGAGTTAATTCTTTGCGGTCATACAAAATGAATGTCATAAAATGATGAAACTTTGTTCATTATTATGTGTGGAACTAATCTGAATTAGATTCCGAGCAAATTATAAAAGTTATTATTTAAATATTGATGTATATATGGTCTTTATTTTTTTATCTCATGTGTTATGTGAGGAATGCCCAGGCCTCCACCGTGGTTTGGATCCCACGTTAGACTGTAGGTCCTCCATTTAATCTCACAATCACTCCTACCATTACACATTAGCGTAAGTGCGTATAACCCGAACGGGTAGTAAGACGCGGTGCTAATAATAATAATATCTCATGTGTTTATGAAAATTGTGCCATCACTTAACATCACAATAACAATAACAAAAACCTTAAAAGGCAGTCACAAACGTTGGTAGAACTACTTTTATATTTTCATACCTCAAGTAATGTGATTAACATCTTTAGTTTTTGATATAGGACTGTATTATTAATACATATAAAATAACAATAATAATCAAGTAATAATAATACTTAGCACCGCGTCTTACTACCCGTTCGGGTACTAATCACGCTAATGGGTTAGGAATCGGGAAGGTTGAATTTAGTGTAACGTTTCCCGTCTCATGAAACTGTCCTAAGCTATTTAGCATGGTCCACTACTTCACCCGCTAGGGCGCTTCGGAAAACCGAGCGGTGCGATGAATTATCTGTGACCTACGTCGGAACATGACCGGTGAGTCGTTGTTTAGTCGAGTGAGACTAGTGTAGTGTTTGTTGTCCAGCGGTACTGTGTCGTTAGTGTGTGTTTGACTTGAACGTTCGTGCTGGGAAGACCCTCTGTCTCCGTCGGGAGGGCTTGGTGCTAACATTTAGTGGCAGAGGTAAGGTACATTAGCTCCGTGGCTTCTTTGGTGCGGACTGACAGCTCACAGCTGACTTCTGACAATCAACATTTAGGTATATACCTCAATTTTGACTGTCAAAAGTGACAGCTGCTAAACACATGATTTTGCAGATCATATGGTTCGGCGTAGGGATACATAATTTGGTCTGGTAACTTTTAAAAGCCGTCAGCACCAAAGAAGCCATGGGGCTACTGTAGACCTTTTAATGTAATTTAATTACTATCATTTGTACTGTCTGTTACAGCTTTCAATGTTGTTTTACTTATCGTAATGTTTACAAACTTCAACAGTTCTAATGGGACTAACATGAAATAGTTGACAGGTCGTGCAGGGTGAAAACTATTTTTCGTAAGACAGTTTAACATAATAAAATCCTTTAATTTGATTGAATTAAGAAGGTGACCTGGTGGTATAGGGGTAAGGTGTCAGTCTTCTGTGCTGGCGGCCGGGGTTCAATCCTCGGTCCCGGCACAGATTTATCTGATTGCCAAACCCTTCCTTCACCTCTGACAAGACATTTTGTGAATGTGGGGAATGCCAGGCCTCCACCGTGGTTCGGATCCCACGTTAAACTGTAGGTCCTTCATTTCATCTCACAATCACCCTACCATTACACCCTACCGTAAGTGCGTATAAACCGAACGGGTAGTAAGACGCGGTTATAATAATAATAATAATAATTAATAATGATTGAATTAAGTGTTATTTATGTTAATAATTTTCTAGCTAAACAGTGATATTTGACTAATTTGTTTCCATAATTCATATAAATGTGGCAGTGTTTGGGGGAACTATATTTGTTTATTGTTACAAAATGTCCCATTGCATCCGCTTTCAATCGTTAATAGCATCTGCCTGTGATTCAGTCCATTCCACCCCATCAACGTGGAAATGAGCACTTTTAGATTGAGAGAGATGGATTGGGAGGGCATTTGAGGAAAAACCAGCCCAGTAAACCCGACAAGGATTCGAACTCCAATCTCCCCGTCCTCAGCAAGCCAGTCCAACATGAGAGTGACCCTTTAAACCACGCGGACACCGAAGTGGGTCACCCCATCTTAATATCTGATAAGACTAGAAGCATTATGGACTAGTTATATTAGCGGGGCAGGGATGACTACAATAAGATTGTGTATGGTATTTAACCGCGTTTGGATGAAGAAAGAGTGGGAAGCCATATAGAAAAAATAAATCTATAGTACGTTTGGCCCGGATTCAAACCTAAACCTACATTATGTCAGGCCCAAGTTGAACAGAGGTGAGTCGTGTATAGTTCCTTGTGCCCAAGTTGAACAGAGGTGAGTCGTGTATAGTTCCTCGTGCCCAAGATGAAAAGAGGTGAATTGTGTATAGTTCCTCATGTCCAAGTTGAACAGAGGTGAATCGTGTATAGTTCCTCGTGCCCAAGTTGAACAGAGGTGAATGTTTTATAGCTCCTCTTGTCCAAGTTGAACAGAGGTGAGTCGTGTATAGCTCCTCTTGTCCAAGTTTAAACAGAGGTGAGTCGTGTATAGCTCCTCTTGTCCAAGTTAAACAGAGGTGAGTTGTGTATAGTTCCTCGTGCCCAAGTTGAACAGAGGTGAGTCGTGTATAGTTCCTCATGTCCAAGTTAAACAAAGGTGAGTTGTGTATAGCTCCTCTTGTCCAAGTTAAACAGAGGTGAGTTGTGTATAGTTCCTCATGTCCAAGCTGAACAGAGGTGAGTTGTGTATAGCTCCTCTTGTCCAAGTTAAACAGAGGTGAGTTGTGTATAGTTCCTCGTGCCCAAGTTTAACAGAGGTGAATGGTTTATAGCTCCTCTTGTCCAAATTGAACAGAGGTGAGTCGTGTATAGTTCCTCTTGTCCAAGTTGAACAGAGGTGAGTTGTGTATAGCTCCTCTTGTCCAAGTTGAACAGAGGTGAGTCGTGTATAGCTCCTCATGCCCAAGTTGAACAGAGGTGAGTTGTGTATAGTTCCTCATGTCCAAGTTAAACAGAGGTGAGTCGTGTATAATTCCTCATGTCCAAGTTGAACAGAGGTGAGTAGTGTATAATTCCTCGTGCCCAAGTTGAACAGAGGTGAGTAGTGTATAGCTCCTTGTGCCCAAGTTGAACAGAGGTGAGTCGTGTATAGCTCCTCTTGTCCAAGTTGAACAGAGGTGAGTCGTGTATAGTTCCTTGTGCCCAAGTTGAACAGAGGTGAGTTGAAGTGTTGTAGAGAGGGCATAGCACCAGGGAGGGTGCAGGGAATGAGGTCTGGCTGAAAGGAGGCCTACGCGTGCACCAGGGAATCCACTTGACAGCGAGCTGTGCCAAACCAAACATCGGTTGCGCCAAATGACTGTGTCTGCTTTCCTCACCAGGGCTGGATACTTCGAGCCAGCTCAGGTCATTATCTCCTCTGATCTTATTAAAATATCACACAAAATTCACTTCGTGAGTAAGAATTTGCTTTAAAATGATAGGTTAAGACAAAGATCCACGATTACAATTTCTGGCAAGGATTTATTTTCAAAAATTCAACATTACATATTTATTAAAAGTTTTAACTGGCCTCGTGGTATAGTGGTATAGCCTCTGGATGCTGATGTATAGGTCTCGGGTTTGATTCCTAGCTGGTACGAGGGATTTTTTTTAAAGGGATAATTCCCATGATCTCTAGGGTTAGGTTGATTAGGCTTAACTAGGTTTAAGATCGTCATTGGCTTTACCTAGTCATACTCACTATCATCCTCATACTCACTATCATCCTCATACTCACTATCATCCTCATACTCACTATCATCCTCATACTCAC
>CABFOV010012033.1:0-12279 GCA_902141375.1 Timema poppense | reverse complement strand
TGAGTGAGTGAACAATAACCACTTTAATAATACTTACTGTGTTGGTTGAGTGATTTATTTAGGAATGAAAATCAATCGAACTAAGAATACATGTATAAATAGGATTATTAAAAATCACACACATAGGCCCCACTGTTCTTGAAGAGTGTGTATGCTCGTATATAGGTCTCACGGCTTGGTGTATCCCCTGGATGGGGTGGAGTCACTTTCTGAGGTAGCGGAATCCCCGGCTCTTTAACTCCCAATGGTGGAGTGTCAGCCCATCAGTTACAAACTACAGGACAGATAATATGTGCTGAAACAAATATAAATATTCCGATATCAATAGTACTGACATACAATATTTACCATAAATTAGGAAATTTTAGTTATAGTGATTTTTAATAACCTCTAATAACCATTTTAATACATATCTAGTTTAAATTAGTTAAAAAAAACACCTGTACACGGGAATTGAGCTAGAGACATTCAGCTTAGGGCACAGATGCTCTACTACTGAGCTATCTAGGATTCATCCCATGTTTCAGCTCATTCTGTAATGGACGTGTGGAACCGTCAGCTACATATGAGCGACCAATACTATGCGAGCGATCATACTTTGTCATCTGACAACTGGAAGGAATGTTATTCAGCTAAGTATGTAATATAATATTTAAACTTTAACGTAAAACTCTAATGAATATCCACCCACATCACAAACTCAAATTAAAGACTCGGTATTAAATTGTGAGTGAAAAATGACAACACGAGACGAACCCGGTTAGCTAAATGGTATAGAGGTAGTGTACTAAGCTAAAGGTCCCAGCCTCAATTCCTTCATCTAATTTAAATTAATCGAACTGTGATCGCTTCATAACGGAAAGTAACATAATTACGATGATTTTCATCTTGTCTGTAGATATTAATAAACATGTTTTCTCAAACGTATTGAACCAAATCGCATATAACTATGTAGATATAAAGTAAGCAACTATCCCACCTTTTGTTTCCCAACCGAGACATATTTGTAGCCGATCAGGTTGTTCCCGGCAGTTCTAGACAGTTCCTTAACCACCTGGAACTTATCAAGCCCAGGAGGAAGAAAATAAATATTTCAGTCAGGCTTATATTGACAATATTACGTTTTAATCAGAAATAGTATAAGCTAGTCAACGAACGAAACCAATGAAGTTGTGGTGTATTTCAGTCATTTCCGGGGAAACGAACGCGCATTATTTGTTCGATTGTAAGAATAAATTTATTGTTGGAGTATTGTAGACCAGATGTTAGATTTATTTTAACTCTAAATAATATACGTCATATAATATTGTTTAAGTACGATTTTATAGGTATAGTTCAGCAAGTACGTAACTCTAAATGAATCAAATATAATATTTTGACATTACACCTAAATTTGTATGGATTTAGTCAAATTGTAATATTAAAACTAACATTATTTTTTAATCCGATGTCTAGGTCTCAGCATTGTAATGGTCATTTTATATTTTATTTAATATAAGCCCTAAATATAAAGTATATTATTATCGTAGCACATATCAGTAGTCACGCAGAATAGACGTTTATATCTTTTAGCTTGTTTTGCCGATGATGGGCCGTTTCGAGCTAGAAATGCGGACTGGTGTGCAGCAACAGTAAATAAGAAAGTTTGACTCGACAAGCGAGAAACTGCCGCGCAGACGTCCCCGTCCTGCTTTAACACAATATTTAGTGCTACAATGCGTTATCTTCAAAATATAGATCACGACAAAATAAAGTCAAAAGATTCCAACAGGGATCTTTTTCGTTAACAAACCTATATTTTAAATGTTTTATAAGATAAAATGTGTGAAAATATGACATTATCTTAATTTCTTAATGATCTTACAAAATAAAATTTTAATAGATTTGAGAACTGGCAGTGAGCTTTTTTCTTTATTATGAGATAAGAAGATGCTTAGTTTTTTCTCTCTTTCCTACTGACATGACTAAATTTAATTGTAGGTGAAGGCTGAAACCGATAAAAAGTTTAGACTGAATGGGGAAGGAGATTCATAAAACCACACAGGCCATTGTACTTTAAGCCGTGTGGTCTGACAGCTATTAACATGGTGTCTACTAAACTTGACCAATGAAATCCCCGACCTTTTCCCTGATCATTTCCTAAAATTCCCTAAACAAGTATGTCACATCCTTTTAACTCGCCCCCCCTTCCTCCCTCATTTTTTATTATTATTTTTTTATAATAATAATAAGTTTTAAAATTTGAATTAAAATTGTTTACTAGGAATTAAAAATATATTACACAGCTACAAGCAAAAGAATGACATAATTTACTGATTATTGTATTTCATATTTTGAGTAAAATATCATTTTCCCGGATTTTTATTAGATTTACCAAATTCCCGACTTATTCCCGTTTTTTCCCGATCATTTCAAATTCCCAGCTAATTCCCGTTTTCCCTGATTTTCCCGGATGGTATTAATAATTTCTCGCTGACCGAAGCGGACGTCTTGAGCTGGATTTTGCTATTTATTAATATTATATATTTTGCAAAAATTATTATAGTTTAAAAGTATATTTTATTTTGGATTATCAATTTAAGTTTAATTGGTTAAGAAATGATAAATAAATCTTATTTGACTATTTTAAGTGATCCTTCTGCAATCCCGAAAGTTTATATCTTCTACTTCACCTAAAAGTGTTTTATCCATTAATTTAATCTCCCCTACATTCACTCCTCCATTTTAATAGCGATTTTAATTTACAAACTTTTACGATTATTTAGAGTGGTCCCTAAATTGGCCTGATAAATTTTGTTTTTCCACCACAAAAAGTAGTTTCTATTAGTTATGTATTAAATGTTAAACCTCCGTCAACTCGCTCCCCTCGCTCCTATTAAAAATATCAAATTTTAAGATGTCTTTAGTTACCCTTTCCCTAGTTGAAAAATTTCAGTTTTCTACTCCTATAAAAAATAGGCTGGTTGTTTCTTTTAATTTTGAGCACCACCATCATCTGCGCCTGCACCACGAGATTCATCGTGTCGAAGGACATGAGATTTTCCACTCATTTTTTCCCTCTATACACCTTAGGGGAAGAAATTAAAAAACTCTTAAAAAAAGAATCACTTCATTTTATAAAGGATCTCTTATCTAAAATATCAAGGTTCTATGTCCACTGGTTCGAAATACACATAAGTGAATTTTGAAAATTTCAACCCCCTCTTTAACCATTTAGAGATTGAATTTTGTAAAACCTTTTCTTATCTCTTGCCTAGAGCAGAAAAGGAAACTTCACCAGTCCAGGGGTTGGGGATATACGGCGATGAGTGGGTTCAAACTTCTACCTTCACGTTGCCGAGAAACCAAACCTTATGGAGCCAACGCCTTTGTCCGCATGATCACATATGTGTTTTGCCTTTTACATATACATATAATAAATACACTGTAACTAATAAACGAAGCGAGCCTCTCACTAGCGAGCAGCTTAAGTTGGTAGAACACATGAAAAAACAAGACTAACTTCTCAAGTTATCCGCAGTGATGTCAGGAGGAAGGTTTTTTTTATGTGGTCCGATAGAGATGGATATAATTGCCAGGGACTTACCCTTTGAAGTGGATCTGGGTGTGAAGTACTAAATACAAGTGAAATAAAGGGTGGGAGCCAGTAAGTTGTGTAATACAGTACTCTTATTCTGGTCTTGAAAAAAGAAACACAAAAACAAAACATCTCACCAGAAGGGTTGGACATAAGTGTATAAAGAAAGTTTGTCAAATAAAACCATCAAAAAATTTATTTTTTGGTTATTTTTGTTTTTTAGTGAAAGCGGGGAAAAAACATCATATGTTAGGTAGAAGGAGATTTAAACTATCTAAGACTTAAATAATCAGTGTGTATATATCAGTTGTGAATAAAAATGTCCTACCTGCCCGGTACCAAGATATCGTACAGCTCTACCCAGTGACTGCTGTAGCATAAGAGCCTTTAGGTAAGAGTTTAACAAGTTTTAGCTTGTGGTAACAACAGATTAGTAGTCCTGAATTGAATTGTTAGTAAAAAAAAGATCTTACTCATTTCCCTGTGTCTTGTGGTGAAAAAAAAAATGCGGAACATTTCTTGATTATGACTATAGCACTCACATTTTTAAATAAAAAACACAACAAAGTTGCTTGTTTTAGTGAAGAACCAGGTCCAGTCTTCGATTACAGCCAGTCCTCGTAGAAGTAACAGAAACTTAAGACGCGGTGCAAAAAAAAATTCCTTCAGTAAACGGTAAAGCATTATATTGTACATCGGGCCTAGATATTATAATAAAAAACACCTTGGAGTAGGGCAGAAACTAGTTCCAAATGCTTCTTACCTTTTCCATGAATTTTCACTCCATTCAACCCACTGTGGCTTATATCAAATTTCGATTTACAAAATGTACAATAAGCCTTATACTGGTCATCTTCAACAGGGCGCAACCACTTTGAGTATTTGTTTTCTTCAACAGTCAGCCAAAACTCTTTGCACGAACATTTACCAGGCATTTTTTAACAGATTAGCCTAAGCGTCACACATAAAATCTTTGAATACCCCCCAAAAAAAATTATGCATTTTTTTTGCAACACAAGATTAAAATAAAAATTAAGGCCTAATATTTTATGTGCCCATAAGACGATGAAAATCATTTTAAAAATAGGTAGATTTCAACTGTTTTGAATGAATGGTCTTTAAAATTAAATGAATTATATCAAGGATCAAATATTAACACTAATAGTATTATTTTATATTTTATAAAAAAAAACTATTTCACTGCGAAAATGATTGCTATTTGCTGCCAACGTTAATTTGAAAATTATAATATACATTTTACATCACCTTCAAATTGCAGTCGGATCACTGAAAGCATAAAAAATTGATAATTGCCGCCAACATCTTGATCCAGATCCACAACACANCACAACACAGATGAACGCACGGTTTGTGTAGAAAATGTCCTGGTATTTTCCCGTATCATCTACAAAACCTGAAACCCTCGAAAACCATTATTTGTAGACACACACACGGCATAATGCACTCACACACCCCACGAGACAAGTAGCACGCAAAATTAAAATTTAATACAAGATGGCGAACGTTAACCTTGTCGTTGGAATCACAAACAAAACAATCAGGCAACTTCCGACTGGCGCGTGCCATCACGTGTAGTGGATAGCGCTATCTTTGAAGCATTCGCGTTGTTACGATGTGCGGGAAATTCAAACTAAAATTATTTTTATTACTTTATGACCAAAATATTAAAAATTCGTGACTTTTTCATGACTTTTATGGCCCAGTAGACCCCCGTTGATTACAATTATTTCCACTAAATTTAGAGTAATTTAAAGTTACCTTTCGTGGGGCCTCTTATACCATCGGGGTGGGGCTGGGTGTTATACCACTCTTTACATAAATATAAATGTTTTAGTTTAGTTATACTCATAAATTACAAATTGATTGTAATTGACATGAGAATTCCTTATTCACCTTTAACAAACAAAATAAAGATATGAATTAATAAAAGGTTGATTACAGTAAGTACCTAATGTGATCTTTTTTATAATACTGATCACACAATGTTGATAATTTAAATTAGAACAACAGTTTTATCAATCATTAATAGATGAATGTGTGAAAAAAAGAAACAGAGAGCTCTAAGAATAAAAAGAGCATGTAACCTATGACTTGGTGTATGAATGTTATTGAAGTGAAGGATGTATGTAAGGATAGGAACGTGGGTATAAAGTTAGTGAGGATGGATTAGGCATGGAGTTGTTTTTTTAAAGATGTATGCAGTTTCTTGTCCACCCTCTAAGGGAGCGGCGTAGTTAAGCATGTCTTTATTACAGTTTTTACAGTTCTAGATGTGGTAATATAACTCCAAACTGTATAGGCTTACTCTAAAAGTATATAAAAAATAAATATAATATGAAAATTAATTATTGGCTTGAATGAAGTTCTCGAAGAAAATTAAATATGCACTTATTAATATTCCTATCCTTTCAGTGTTTTTATTTCTTTTTTCCCAGCAAAGATTTATCTGATTACCAAACCCTTCCTTCACCTCTGACAAGACATCTTGTGAATGTGGGGAATGCCAGGCCTCCACCGTGGTTTGGATCCTACGTTAAACTGTAGGTCCTTCATTTCATCTCACAATCACCCTACCATTACACATTAGCAGCGTAAGTGCGTATAACCCGAACGGGTAGTAAGACGCGGTGCTAATAATAATAATAATATTTCTTTTTATTAGAGTCCTTATGACAGGGTTAAAATGTTGAGAAAGTTCCTTCTTATCCAAACCAGTCTGCGATGTCCATCTTGCAGAGATATTCCAGCAACCCCTGTCATTCCTCACGTGTCGGGCAGCCTGAGCAACACTTCCCCTTGCATCCAATTTATCCCATCATCCCCCCCCACCACCACCACCACCTCCATCCTCTCCCAAACCACCACTAGTGACCCTGAAATTTATCCGCCAAGATGGGTCCACGCTCATGAGGAGAGGGCAAAATTCAGCATCCGAGGGGATAAGGAACTGGACTGTGAGCGTTTGGCAGAGGCCAGGTTGAACCATCAGGAGGCCAAGAAGTGCCAGCAGCGGGCCGAGGAGCTGCACCGCCTGGAGATGGAGCGACTGCGTCTCAAGATGGAGTTTGACGCAGAGATGCATCGCGAAACCCTCCAGGCGGCAAAAGAAAAGCGTGAGTGGGAGAATCGCCATAGTGAAGAAACTCAACACCCACAGCTCTGAAATCTGCAAGGGCCTTCTGAACATACTGAGTAAAGGCAGCAACCTCAAGTGTCTTCACAATGTTTTCCTTCTTAGCTTTCATATTGTTCCAAATGATGTCCCTCATTTAGTTTTTTTACTTTCTAAAATACTTGTTTTGTTCCAATAAATATATAGCTGTCCTCACTTAGCTTTTTCCATCATTTCAGCATTTTTTGAGTTCTTAAGCTTAAAACTTGTCCACCTCAGCACTGTGTATTTTGTAAAGAAGCTAAACCTGCACAATGGAATAAGCTCACCTGGTTCACTGTAGCGCTCTAAAGGACAATGATTTTAACACTTCACAATGGAATGCAAGATAAATTAGAACAACAGTTTTATCAATCATTAATAGATGAATGTGTGAAAAAAAGAAACAGAGAGCTCTAAGAATAAAAAGAGCGTGTAACCTATGACTCGGTGTATGAATGTTATTGAAGCGAAGGATGTATGCAAGGATAGGAAAGTGTGTATAAAGTTAGTGAGGATGGATTAGGCATGGAGTTGGTGTTCTTAAGATGTGTGCAGTTTCTTGTCCACCCCGCCTAGTTAGGCATGTCTCTATTACAGTTTTTACATCTATAGATGTGGTAATACAACTGCAAACTGTGTAGGCCTACCCTAAAAGTATATAAAAATAAATATAATATACAAATTAATTATTGGCTTAAATGAAGTTCTCGAAGAAAACTAAATATCCTTTCAGTGTTCTTATTTCTTTTTATTAGAGTCCTTATGACGGAGTTAAAATGTTGAGAAAGTTTCTTCTTGTCCAAACCAGTCTGTGGTTATGTTTGTTATATTCGTGATGTCCATCTTGCTCAGATATTCCAGCAACCCCTGTCATTCCTCACGTGTCGGGCAGCCTGAGCAACACTTCCCCTTGCATTCAATTTATCCCATCATCCCCCTCACCACCACCACCACTACTGACCCTGAAATTTATCCGCCAAGATGGGTTGCAAAAGACTGTCCGCGCACATGAGGAGAGGGCAAAAATCAGCATCCGAGGGGATAAGGAACTGCACTGTGAGCGTTCGGCAGAGGCCAGGTTGAACCATCAGGAGGCCAAGAAGTGCCAGCAGCTGGCCGAGAAGCCGCACCGCCTGGAGATGGAGCGACTCCGTCTCAGGATGGAGTTTGACGCAGAGATGCATCGCGAAACCCTCCAGGCGGCAAAAGAAAAGCGGGAGAGTCGCCATAGTGAAGAAACTCACCACCCACAGCTCTGAAATCTGCAAGGGCCTTCTGAACATACTGAGTAAAGGCAGCAACCTCAAGTGTCTTCACCATGTTTTCCTTCTTAGATTTCATATTGTTCCAAATGATGTCCCTCATTTCGTTTTTTACTTTCTAAAATACTTGTTTTGTTCCAATAAATATATAGCTGTCCTCACTTAACTTTTTCCATCATTTCAGAATTTTTTGAGTTCTTAAGCTTAAAACTTGTCCACCTCAGCACTGTGTATTTTGTAAAGAAGCTAAACCTGTACAATGGAATAAGGTCATCAAGTTCACTGTAGCGCTCTAAAGGACAATGGAATGCAAGAAATACAGTATCCTGGCCATGAGCAATCAACCAATATTTGAGATACATTTTATCAATATAATTATAATTTGGGTATATTAAACAAATAAATGGTACAGTGCACCGCACATACTTTCTCAATCTGTGTGAAACAAAATAGTAAACATTTTTTCCAGAAATATTCAAAACCAGAGCATACTTTATATGAAATAATGTTGACTGTTACAGAAACATACTGAGGAAAAACTCTAAAGAAATAACAAAGTTGTTCACCAATTAGTGTAATCAATTTCTTGGACCTCATTTTTTTTAAATGCCAAAATCACAGAAACTGTTAATTTTATAAAAATATATTTCAGGTTGAAGTTTTTTTTACGATATTACTTTAACTTAGCGATAAGTTATTTCCCATCTCGATTAATAGCAAGATATGATTAAATTTGAGAATTTCTGCAAATGTAAAGTACCTCAAAGTAATTTTTATTTGAAAATGTTAGTAGCCATTTTGTTAATAATGTTAAACAGTGCCTAGATTTTAAATTTATTCAAAATCGTTAGTCGATTTGGAGAAAATCAATTTTTCTCTTTCCACCCTTAAGTAAACTACCCTTTCATCCTTTAAGGGTTTGATAGATAGTTCCAAAAACTCCTCTTAGAAATCCCTTGTAATTAAAATATAGACTAATGTTTGTTTGTAATCAATATTTTAAAAAACTCTCATATTAAATAAGGGGATGTTCAAGTATTACATAAGAACTAGTAGGGGTGTACTACCATTGTAAATCTTCACCATTTATTGTCATTCTGAACTGTTATGTACAGTACTAAACAATATTCATATGGAGAAAATCTAGATTAACTTAATTTTATGTTGTGGATAACTTGGTTTATTAGAATTAAACTAAATAAATATAAAAAAAGCTTTAAAGCATAAAACAATCAACCAGAAATATTATAACTTTAATTGTGCTTTGAGAATATTTCATTTATTCAATTCGGGTTCGCTTCGAATCGGAAAAGTGGACTTGGCACACCCATAATAAGCACATAACTTTTTTTTCAGCCATAGATGTCCATTCAGGTATATAATAGAGATCAATGCGTAACCTTGGGTATAAGGACCCATCAAGATTACCAAATATTATCTTAAATTTTGAAACTTTTCAGTGGGAGTTGGAGAAATGGTGGGAAGGAGGGGAACAGGTAGCTCAAAATTTCCAAACTAATAAATTCAATTACCTCTCTGTGTGGTAAGGAACTTAAATTCGTTAAGCAGGTATGGGAACCAAAACAATTAAACCTTTAAATAATATCCTGGAAAATAGTGGTGAATAGAAAAAATACATTTTGAGATGAGATGAAAAACAAACAACAAATTATATAGTTAGAGGTAGATCAAACTCCAAATAGCCCAATAATAATAGACTTTAAATTTCTCAACGTGAGTTGGGAAAAGGGGGTAGGGGGATGGGGAGGTTCTAAATCTACAAAACCAATAGAAACAACATCTCAATGCAATGTGATAAGATTGAAATTTGGCTGGCAAGTAGAAGTACAACTAATAGATAACGAAATAAGCCTTAAAAACAATAAGTGTTTAAATGGGAATTAAAGAAATGATGATTGGGAGGGATTTCCAAAACTAATAGAAACCATTACTAACAGAACAATTTGTTTGATATGATAAGGTTCTTACTAGAATGATTCTTCCAAATTAATTTATTTTTAAATATTAGATTTAAATTATTAATTTTCTTTCAGTGTTCATTGCAACAATGCCTTCACATTAAAGAGCCTTTGCTAACGTGCTTGCAGATGTGTCCTAGATGTAGGTATTTTTTAAGCTATTCAGATTTAACTTTGTTTATTAGATAGTAAATGTAAAATATTTATTTATTTTGGTGTTAGTTTCAACAATGTCTCCGCGTAAGCGAGCAAATATTGATGCAAAGACTGCATATATTTAAAGTATATATTTTGGTAGCTTAGTTGAGGGTTTCTAAAACTGCGAGTCACGAGGGGATTTCAGGTGAGGCGCAGAATCAATTTATCTGTGAACCAACTGTTCACTCCCTTCAACTTGCTAAATTCTGATTGACTGTACAAAGATTAATATTCTGTTTGACTTATGAAGCAATAATTCTAATTTTGATCTTCACATCTACATGCATTTGTATGAAAGTAATTTCTTAACAAGTATGATAATTTGCAATACAGAAATCGACTGGCAGTTGAAAAAGGCCTTCTTTGTGTGTTGTATAAACAGAAGCTGACAAGAACCATCCCCGTGATAATAAAACTCAATCTTTTAAATGACAAGTACATATTTTACATGAATAATATTTCAGTCATAAAATGTTAAAACAAACGTGATATTTTATGAATATTTTTAACCATAGTTAAATTTGTTAAATTGGTGATTTAAAATGACTGGCAATGCATTTTATAAAAGATTGATTACCTGCATTGATGGTCACATGGTCTAAGGCATCACTATCATGTTATACTAGAGTGCTGAGGACAGGGTGATCAGAAATTGATTCCCGTTCTGGTGAACTGAGATTGAGTTTCCTAAATAGTTTTCCGTTCTCTCACTAACCAAATGCGGTTACATGTATACTCAGTCTAATTATATCAAAAGGAAAATCTGGTCGACCAGCTCTAACCGATAAAACCCTTTTTGATTACGCCTTATTATTTCATTCTCGCAAATGCGGAGTATACTCAACCACGAGAAGGAAGAATTTAATTGGATGACCATTCTATCAGACCCTAGTTCGAATCCCTGTGAGCACGCCATCTAAATGTTTGGCTCATCTAATCCTGTTAGGGGGGATTGGAATCAAATCCCTGCTGGGTAGACTGTTTGTAGTTCTCCCTCCAGGTAAAATTCTGGAACATTTTCTTAATCATCCCTACCACATTATCGTAATTAAAAAATATGTATAGCCAAATAGCCAAAAAGGGTAAGTGTAGCTCATCTAGTATTGACGGGGGAGGTCAGAGGTTCGAATCTGCGCTGAGCTGTACTGTCCCTCTACCTAACTCCTCCCTACCACCTTATCTTCGCCAACAGTGGTCCATGTTGATATGGCAGATACCTACATCCCCACATGTCGACGGTAGATACCAAAAAACCTATTTTATTAGACTTTAGTGGGGGAATAGAAGTCCCTAACCGAGAATTATTAATCACTGTGAGACTTCGATCTGGAAAGAGAGGCGCCTGATTGTGCATAATCAGATTGTGTCAATGTTATCTATCTAGTTGCGAAATCACCCTAATGAGCGATTACGTCACCTGGGAAAACCGATCACCACAAAGAAGACTAAAATGAACCAGCAAGTACAATGGAATAAAACTACATTGCAATGGAGATAAACTTTTCCGACATTGAAGGAGGGACATAGGACACCAGGACGTTAACCTCATGTTGTCATGGAAATACGATCTAATCCTGTCAAGCCGCCCAACTGGCTTCAAGGTTGGCGGTGAAGGGGATCAATGCCTAAAACCCCAAAATAATATTCCCCAATCCACCACTGATCAATGCTATCCTTATGATTGCTCTATGGGAAAGACCAATGTGGCAGGAAATGATAACTTCGCAGTGTAGAGGATCTATGCTAAACCCCCAAAATAATATTCCCAGATCCACCATTATTTCACTTTGAGAAGTCTAAATATTATTCGCATGGGAGAAAATAACCCACCTTAATAGTAAGGATGCTGCAAGATAAAACTTGAAAGAAATGTAAACCACCCAAAATAATGTTTCTTGATCCGCCACTGATAAGTGCTATTCTTATGGGAGAAAGCGACCCACCTCCTCAGTTAAGAAAAACAATGTGGGAGAAAGTGACCCACCTCCCCAGTTAAGAGAACAATTTGGGAGAAAGTGACCCACCTCCCCAGTTAAGAGAAACAATGTGGGAGAAAGTGACCCACCTCCCCAGTTAAGAGAAACAATG